>JAHXMU010000037.1:2687330-2705177 GCA_019455685.1 Philornis downsi
AAAAAAAATCATAGTGAAAGAAATGTTCAGAAAATACTTTAAGCGCAACAAAACATTTTTATGACCCCATGTATCTAATTTTTCAACAAACTTTAATGTTTTGATTTTTATGGTAAAAAGTCTTTTACAACAATTATTATTTTTGGATGATAATTTGGCATGTAATAGTTGAAGAAAATCGCCAGTACAGCATGTTGAAATGAATATCCACTCAAATTCGTTTCAATCGAATAAAATGTGCGATTACCAAGCAATTCACATACCGCCTGCCGTCCAAAGATACATTTTAGGGAATCAATAAAAGTTGACACATATATTTATCAGCTGAAACCGGTAATTATAAGTCACTCCAACAAAGTTTCATCACATTTGTGTGAACGGAATACGAAGCTAAAAACGTGCAGATAAGCAGGTTGGCACACGAATAGTGCTACTGTGACTGGCAATACTAACAGTTATTTAAGGATGTATCCGTTTCAACAGCACACATAGCCAGATCAGTTATGGCGGAGCTTCAACGAAAATCCCCAAACAAATTAATGTTCGAAAACTCTACTTTCCGCCAGGACTCTAAGATCACCTGACCTGATTGCATGAGACTTTTCTTATGTGGTTATGTCAAGCAATATGAAACCAAGAAACTTGATTGAATTGAAGCATTTCATTAATACAACAATTGAAGGCTCAACGAATAATTTTCTGATTAGGCTTCAAATATGTATGACTCAGCATGGAAATCATTTACGGCCTGTTATCTTCAAAACCAATCAGTTACATAAAACAAAATTAAATTTTCTGTGCAATAAATAACTAAAATACATTGATTAAGGAAAAAGCTGTTTGAATTTTTTATTGCAGCACAATTAGCAAAATACTGATATCTAAAAGACTTTATTGAAAAAATAGATCTTAGTTTCGGGTGTTTGTCTCAATTATTGTAAAATTTGAATCTCATTTTTTCCTAGTTTTTCTTCTTAATGTATGAATTTATTTAAAAAAAATCCCCTTTCGTCATGACCCAAGCTGATAAATGAAATTCGTCGCCTAATTTCAAAATTTTAGCTTCAGCAGTTTATTCTACGCAATGGAATCATTTTTGCCTCTTTTCTTCCCTAAATGTACGAATTTCGACTGATATATTTGCTTTGTGCTTCTGCACCATACAAGGAATGTTCCGGCAAATTTCGCAATTTTAGCTTCATCACTTTATTTTAGGCAACCTTTCCTGTGTCTACTTGTTCCCTTTTAATTTCAAAATGTACAAATTGTCACATATGTCCTCTCATTCTTTGCTGGCTCTGATAAGTGAGTGTACACACCTAACATAGGTTTATAATCCTAGATTCCATCGTTTTTAGTATTGACAATAGTATTCCATCTATCTCTTTTTTGTCCTATATTATTGTCTAAAAATTTGAATTATTAAAAATGCCTTTTTGATATAAGAGACCAACTGTGAAAATTAGATGATCATATCATGGGCTTGGGACATTTGGGTGGAACCACGATTAATGTGTTCAATTGTTAGTCAATCATATCGCAACACTTCTGTATATAACATTATTGACAATAAATAATATAAATCTTAACAATACTTCTTAATTATCGCCCACAAATCTAAAATACTTTCAACCTAAACGTCTACTTAAATTCCAATTAAGATAACTCTCCCATTTGTTTCCTTTTCCGTTTCCCTTTTTAACACAAAACTGCACAACTTCCTTTAACTTAAAGACAGCATTTCAAAGAGAGAGCCAGAGGGAGAGAAAGATAGAGAGAGTGCGGGAGAGAGCAGTGACATGGGATAGGTGGGGAGCAGTGTACTCAGTCACACAACGTCTGTGTGCCAGATTGTCATGTGCACTGTAGCGTATGTGTTATATTTAATTATTTGTATGAATTAAATGTTACTTATACGCTTTGTTGCCTTCAAATGTGTGAGCTGATGTCGAGTTGTCTTTCAACTGCAATGCCAACAAAATGGCAATGTCATTGCTGCTGCAGCTGTTTGCTGTTGTTTTTGCTGTCACTGTTACTATTACTGTTGTTGTGAGAGAGAAGAAGGATATAAAACCGTTCTCAGGATACTTTTAATTGTAATAATGAAAATAATGTGTTGCCAACAGTTTTGATCATATGTATACTGCTCTGGCATTTCTGCTCATCCTCCGCTTTGCTATACGAGTATTTCCTATCTTTTAACAGTCACTTTTTTGCTTATTGCTGCCACGCTGCTGCCATCTCGAAGACAAAGTTGTTGCCTTAACTTTTGGAATAAGTTAAAGGGAAATTTACTTAAACTACACAGCATATGAGCTCCGGCTTCTCGGAAACATAACGACAACGGCAATACAAGACTCCTTCTCTCTTTATTTTCTTTTTGTTTTAGTTTGTACGGGGGCATTAAGAAAACAAAGAAACAGAAGCGCCAAATATACATAGCAATGAAAGGATAAACTTTACATGTCTTCTCTGGAAAGTCATAGATATGATGTGAAAGAGTTGGCGGAAATTTGAAATAGAAAAGTTTACAATAATGAAGGCATTTGTACCAACTAGTTTGAAATGAGTAAGTAATGAGAGATAGAAAACGGGAGAGCAAGTACGGGTACAAAGCGGCAGAAGTCCATGACATGATACTATCCATGGGAATTTCAACAACTTAGAAATAGGAAGTTCATAGTACTTCCGTATTACAAGGAATTTTAGTTAAACATTATAAGGAGGGTTTATTTTATAAACCCAATAATATCAAAATGCACCATATATGTTCCAAGAGATAAATACAGCTAAATTTTCACTGTCTTCTAGGATACGATAGTTAGTAACCTCAACCAGAAATTAAGTAAATATGTTTCATTGAGTCGAAAGATGCCTGCAAGATTTTCAAGTACTAATCACCCAATATAATATACATATATTGAACTAACAATGAAAACAACTTCTAAACTTAGCAACTTCTCAATTTATTAACTTATCAACTCACCAACTTATCAACATATCAGCTTATCAACTTATCAACTTATAAGCTTATCAACTTATTAATGATAATGACTGAATGAATGAATTCAGCTTAATGTAAAATCTTCACAACTTATTACAGTGAAGTGAAATCTCCGCATGTTGTCATTAAGTGCATTTTAATGGACTCCTCTCATTTCTTTCACGTATGTGAGATAAACTCTTCTCAAATAGAAATAAATTTATAAGATAAAATTTGAACAGAGAGTTGAAACCGAGTATCCTCTTACTCATACAAATCGGATCGGAAGTTTGCCACCTGAGAAGCCAAGCTTTAAGTAGCTTAGCCGGTAAGTGCTCGCATTCAAATCGGACAAGCCCTGGTTCGAATCCCACTCATGGGGTCGAATTTTTTACTAATTTTGTATGTGAAAAATATCGGTATATGCACATATATACATAGAATTATATATATAAATATAAATATATATATATGCATATATATCAATATATATATATATCAATATATATATATATATATATATATACTCGTATATATTCAAATATGTTACAAAATGAGAAATTACTACTTAATTACTTACTTAAAACGTTAGTGGTGAATATGCAGATAATAACGGTCCCATTTTTTTTTTTTTTTGTTAAATTCTTAACAGTTGTGATTGTCAAGAATATTTCTTTTTTTTGCGATAAGGGATTTAAAGTGAACGCAAACCATAAAAGGAAGGAAAATCGTAACTATTGGTGGCAAGTTTTTGGGCCTTTCGAATTAAGTACAGTTGCATATTATTATAAAGTGGCGACCAAATTTCTATTACCAGTTCAAAAAAAAATTGACGGAAATTAACCTGAAATTTGTACACCTGAATTAGAAAGTTCCTCTAATTTCATTTTATGATCGACGTGCATAGATTATAATCTAATAAACTCTCTGTCAGATATACAATTTTGCCAAGGAATCACAGAAAAGATACGAGTGGACAAAGGCCTGGAATATATGCAAAAAACCCGGAAGTCTCTTCTTCCTTTCCGTGGATATGGCTCTTTTTTGTCATGGGAATGAAGCCCATAATAAATTGAAGGCGTAAATTATGCAACTATTGTTTCAATAATTGTCCAGTGACGTAATAAACACGTGGCAATCAGCCATTATCTCCAGTGGATTGCCTCATACCGGGTCATTTGGAGGCGATTTGTACTACCTTACCATATTTCCATTTACGCCATTGATGGTCCGCTGAACTATTACTTTTTACTCTTTTGCTATTTGGCCCAAAGAACATCACCTTCTCATTGACTTACTGCCACCTTCAAGACGAATGCTCTAGCCGAACAACATTAAAGTGTCCTGGGATCCATAGACTCCTAGGACGATATTCATTTCTCTGCGGACTCTTAACAAGAGATATATTATTAAGCATATATGTATAGTCACTAAATAACAGCTAAGTATCATATATTTTAAAATATTTCTATGCAAAATTTACCTCCTCTATTTGAATTTAGCAGCGTTCATCGAGGCCTCGACGTTCCTGATATAAACTTACGCTAACGTACGTAAAGCAATACCATTTTGTGTCAACATCATCAACCCACTATATTTTTCCATACTTGCTAAATTTTGCATAAAATTATTAGCATGTATTTTATATATATATTCATATATATCTTTTTCATATTATTTAAAGAATCATTTAAATTCAATTTAATGAACAGCGATGATTTTTCCTTTTTTTTTTTTTGGTAATTTTATAAGTAAAACTATTATTTTACAAACCTAATCTGTATTATCTTTCCTCATTATTTTAATGACTGATAAGAATCATTTAGCATATACAATCTATCTGTTAAGCTTACAGAATATCTATTAAATACTGATTATGAATTTTAGTAACATTCAGATATTCTGTTGAATTATCCATTTGTATTTGCTATGTACTAGGTTCATTAACAGAAGTTAACAGTTAACAGAAATTTTAGTAAACACTTGTTTCCAAATTTGGCTGTTATGTCAACGTATTCAAATGTTGATTATGAGTTAAAAACACATAGGGTACGTTCAATTAAGTTCCTCTTGAAATGTTACTGCAGTGTTTTTATATCAAATAAATATATTTTTGTTGAAATTAGGACTCTCTAACTATTACTTCTTACGGTGGATAACTAGGGCATTGTAGATCTCTGAGCTTTTGGGATCTTAGCAAATTTGGAGCCCCTAAGATCATGGAAGGGTAAGGGTTAGGGAAGGAAGGAATCCTGGACCGTCTAAGGAATCCATTTTGTAATAACTAACGACTGATTTAGCTTTTTTCCTATTTTTTTTTTTTTTTTTTTTTTTTTTGCTGCTGGTTATACTGGAGCTTTTGATTTTTGTTATTTATAGCCAGTAACTTGCCCATGTAATGATTTGTTGTTAATGTTTATATCGGGAGTCTACAATGATATGGTTTATGTCGAAAATTGTGGTAACCAGTAGAGAGAGGCAGATCGACCGTGGACTGTCCAGTTTAAAAAGAAACGTCCCTCTCTTGAGCGGAAATATCCTTTCTCGGCGTAGTGTTGTTAATTTTTTCTATACCCACCCTCTATTTATCTATGAACATTTGGTGTGTTGGTCATTACTCCATAAAGAATAAGGCAAGTTTCAAATTTCGAGCTAGCAATAGCAACGAATTCTTCATGCAAATCACTGTGTTAATAAAATTTCTGCGGTATCCCCCAGCCAACATCACCGAGGTAATATCAATGGAAATGTTACACTTTTAAAGAATAACGCTTGAATGTGTCAAACCTTTTAAACGAGTCTACATGGACCACTTTTAGAAGCAATTTGAAATTAATAACGAACCCTGGATTTCCAAATTCGTTTTTTGTCGAGCTTTTTGATTTAAGAAAAACAAAATAAAATATACTTTAAGAAACAAAAGTACAATAATCCGGCGTGAACCATCAATCATTTCTATTATTGTTATTTTTCATCGTAAATTTTTCGGGTATATACCGTAACAAACGCTCCAATTGGAATTATCTTCGTCTTATTATTATAGTATTGGACATTCAATACATCCAATATAAAAGATAAGGGACGTTCCGAAAACAGTAACGCCGTATTGTTCGAATTCAAATCCTGCAGAGAAACATCAGTATTCCCGGACTATGAAAGAAAGAACTTTAGTAACATCAGACGTTTGTTACGCAAATGTAAAGTATTCAGAAGTATTCCTTCCTCTGTATTCTGCAAAAACATTTTTTGTTTAAGAGCTGGAATTGGATCAGAGTCGAGTGCAGTTTGACCAAAAGTATCTATCAATATACAAAAAAAAAATGTTAGCAAAAATGATAAATACTTTAAGGAGATTTCACGAACTTCGATTCAAACCGGCGCGGTTTGAGTTTTTAGGACGATGGATAATACTGTTTTTTTATAGTGTTTGATTTTGTCAGCTCATTTCAAAAGTGTTTTGCGATATTTGCCATGGATAAAAAAAGGATTTATGTCAAATGTTTTATTGTAAATGGAATTTCATACGCCGAAAAGTCTAATAGTGAATCGACATTATCAGAAACACTTACATATGAAGACGAGGGTGTATTCAAAAGGGGTCGAGATATTAAAAAAAGGTTCCCGGCTCTAATCGACCATCAATGTCTTCAACTATAGTCAATGAAGGAAATAGTGAATGAAAATCGCCACTTGAGTTTGAGAAAAATTGCCAAAGAATGTTCTGTATCTCTCTATCCAATGTGTACCATTTTACTCGATTGTTTGGGTATTCAATGCGTTGTCATTGGTCTGGTGTCAAAAGATTTGAAATTTCTTCAAAAACTCAATCGCGTAAAGGTGGCTGAAAACATGTTAGAGCATTCGTGTTCAAAAAAGGCGTAAGAGCTGACAATGAGATACAGATTTTTGAGCTCCACTTGCAAACTAGTCAACAAGCTTCGAAATGACGCCTTCCAACTGAGCTTTACAGAAAACATTACGATAAAGTCGATCAAAATCACGACAATATCATCCGTATTCTTTAATAATCACGGTGTTGTGCATCCAGAATTCGAATGCCAATAATTATTATTTTGAAAAACTGTTAACACAAAAATCCAGATTTTAACCAATTTTATCTAAAATCAACATCAATATTTCACACTCAAAATAATTATGGTGTTGAGTGTGGTGTTGTTATTATTAGCTATAAGAAAAGTAAATTTTAAAATTTTTCCTGCACATTTAAAAATTTATTAAAATGTTTATAAACATTGGAGATTTTAAGCGCCATAAATCCTGTCCTATAAAATCATTTAATACAAATTCCTGCAGATAGTGGAAGGAGAGGCATGCAAAAATTTTTGTGTTTGAAATTCAGTATAGATGGGTTTTAAGTTTCACTTTTCATATAGCGGAATATTTGCCAATTTTCTTTTTTTCGCTCCACCATCCATGTCTATGGCAGTCGTATTAAATAGTCTCCCCTGCTTTGTGCAGGAAAGCATGAAAATTTCCTTGCATTTTTTAATGATATTTGATGGAATTGTAATAAATAGTTTTTCCTATGCCACACCACGCAATTCTTGACTAAAAGCACAGATTTCGTGCTGCTAAATATTATATGGAACAAAAGTGTTGCAAAGCGAAATCTTCCTGAAATACTCCATATCGATACTAAATCTGCATTGGAGGTAGCAGTGCATGCTCATATTTGCCTGAATGCCTGAAAGAGAAATTTGCCACTATGTGTGAGGTACGTATGTACCTATACATGTATTTGCACATGTATATGTTTATTCGATTTAATGTGGCTGTATGCAGAACATTCGCACACTTTATCCTTAACTTATGCGAGTATAGAAATTTTCGATTTTTCCTAACAAAATCTGTCGATTTTTTTCGTTCCGCCGTTTTTCGCTTTCGTTGATATTGTTGCTGTTGTCGTTATTCGCTTGATATTTTGAAAACGTTAATTTGTCAACAATTTTCCAGTTTTGAATACGTGTTGTTGTTGTTGCTCTCGAACGTGATTCAAATTTCTATTGAGGGGAGGGAGGGGATCGAATGACAAGAATTCGTTATCCGCCGTACAGTTGTTGGCAGTTTGTGGAAATCCATAACATTTTCGTAAATACCTTAGTATGCAAAAATATTATAAAATAGTTTGTAGATTTTTCTCCTTTTATTTTTGATGATGTTTCGTGCCAAATTCCATGAGATGTGTGAATTGTACGGGTTTATGACGGTTGGCTATGAAAATGGCATTTACGTGGAAATTTGTCATTGCATATTTTGCATCAATATGAATATTTATACGAATTGATTAAGCGTATGTTTTGCGGTTATGTTAAATTCGGTTCTCGTCGGAATTTAAAATTTCATGTGGAAGCTATATAATTATTAGTGATATGCAAATTCGTTTTTTTTTTTGTTCGCGTCTTTTAATTTAATCCAATAAAACTTCTTCAATAAAATACAAAGAAATGTACATAATCCATTTGGCGTATGGTTGATTTTAACTTCATAAAAGCCTAATTACATATATGCAATATAGATGTCATTACGTATACATATTACAGAGATATCTTTAGGTACATAACAGCCTAAATCATGTCGACATGAGGCAAGGGAAAGCTTTCCATACTTATTGATCTGTGTAAGCTGGCGAATTTTCAAATAAGCATAATAAATAAAACTAAAGTTTTCAATAGCAATAAATCCTTTTAAAGCAAAGTTTTCAATTAAAGAAAACTATAATAATTTTATATAAGTGAAATTTATATGCAACAAATTAGGCAAATATTAATCGTGAAAAATAAAGTATACTGACTTTAATTCTGTAGAATAATAAACTATCTGTAGGCAACATTTATTACATTACGTACACATGCATATTACAGAAATTTCTTTAGATGTCCTACAACCAGCTTTTATCGACATGAGGCTGGGACGGTCTGCTTTAAGTCTTCCTATAGTTGCTGGTCTCTGTATGATGATAAATTTGCACATAATCATAATAACTCCTTTTAGAGTAATGAAAATTATCAAAAATAAATTGCTCAAAAACGATCTTGAAATACAAATTTAAACGCGGTATAAAAGTTGCATCTCCATTTTTAAGACATTCACACACATTAGCCAAATATTAGTTGGGAAAAATTGAACGTATCAGGGACTATAATTAGGTATAACTAATACTACACATAATAATAATGATATTATGTACATAAACGAATTATATCAATTGGTTTGTGTGGGGTGAAAGCACTTGGTAAGCACTTTTTTGACTCAGAAACCGCATTTGTTGTTGTACTGAAATGTGGCTCATTTAGTCAAATATACGGCTGACGGTTTGAGTCTCGATGTCCCTGACGAATACGAGGTGTGTTCAAAAAATAAAGCGAAGTTTCAAACTTCGCGGGCTACTTACATTTGACTATCGATTATTAATTTTTTATGTTGGTATACTTGTCTCGAAGATATATTGACGGTTTTATCTACATAGCATGTTTAGTTTGTTCATGAGCAGCATAAATAATACAAGTGTTTTGCGTGTTCGGCGATTCGGTTTTTATCTCCTAAATCGTCGCAAAACGCCGTCCTTTCATGGGTCTCTTCAATCTTGGCAACAAGAAAAATCGCAGAGAGCCAAATCTGGTGAATACGGTGGCTAAGGCATGATACCGGTGTTGGTTTTGGCCAAATAATGTCTCAGGAGCAAAGACGAAAGAGCAGGTGCATTATCATGATGCAAAAACCATAAAATTTTTTCCACAATTCCGGGCGTTTTTTTCGTATTGCTTCACGCAAACACCGCATAACTTCCAGGTAATAATCCTTATTTACCACAAGACCTTGTAGGAAGAATTCCTGAACTACGAATCAGAGAAAACGGTGAGCAAAACCTTGACATTTTACCGGACTTGGCATGCTTTTTTTGATCTTGGCTCTCCTGAACTCTTCCATTGGGACGATTGGGTTTTGGTTTCGATGTCATAACCATATACCCCAGGTTCGTCACCAATTATGACCCTTTTAAGCAAATCTGGATCATCGTTGACGTCATTCAACAATTCCTGAGCGATGCTCATGCAACGTTGTTTTTGGTCAAAATTCAGCAATTTTGCAACGAACTTCGCTGCCGTACGCTTCGTGCCGAAAATTTCCGAAAAGATTGTATGACATGAGCCAACCGATATGCCGACATCTTCAGCAACTTCTCAAATCATGATTCGACGATTCTTCATTTTCTCAATATTTTCATCGGTTTCATTCCATTTTTTTTGTTTCGATAGCAGAAAATCGCCGAACATGCAGAACACTTGTCTTATTTATACCTCTCGCAAACAAAGTAAATATGCTATACGGATAAAATCGTCAACATATCTTCAAGGCGAATGTACCAACATAAAAAATAAATAATAATCGAAAGTCGAATGTACTTAGCCCGTGAAATTTAAAAATTTGCGAGAATAATCTAACATAACAAATAATAATCTAATAATCTAATATAACAAATCGATTTAGGGATGTCGTACCCATCTTATTGACACGGAAAATACACAAAAAATGGACAAAAGAAAAATCACTAAAATATAGACTCACCGATACCTCGAAAACCGAGTGATCAATCGCAAAAATAATTAAATTTGTATATCTGACAGAAGTTTTTACCATGCGATGTCTTAAATTTTAAAAATGTTTGCCTGTCGATCCAACTGGCTGGTAGACAAGATAACGGCGGAGATCTTTATAAAATTTCTTAAAACTTTGTACTGTCGCATATACTGACATATCATAGCCGGAAGATAACAAATTGACGGAATTACCTAAAGTCAGCCTTTTTTCTTGTAACTCCTAATTTGTACCCAGTGTATTGCCATATAATGTTGGATACAATTAGGATAAAAATCGATGGCTAATCATCAATCATCCGCCCATATAAACGACCGATTTAACCCTATGTTCTCAGCTTCATTTCATTTATTCAGTGGCAATAAATATAGCCAAACTTGGTACACATTAATTGTCTGCCACAGTAGAATGTAATCAGTTCCTTTTGGCACCTCCCATGATAATTGATTGATTTTCCAAAGTTCAATTTACCTCTATCATTGCTCGTTAGTAGCCTTCCGTAGGCTAGATTTTTGTTCATTGTATTGGTTAATATTTCCTTGCAAAACCTAAAAATATCTGGGCATTAATCAAGTTTGTTCTGGTACCTTCCTTAAAAATGATCGCTTTAATCCATATATTTGAAGGTTCGTATCCCCTACACAATTGTACTGAATTCGGTCAAATTAAGCAAAAATTCTTCTTACGGTAAACAAAGTTCTAAAGAAGAATACGGAGGGCATTGTCACAGCCCTTCTCTTACCATCCTTGTAAATTGAATAATTTATAAAAATTTCAAATTACCGCTGTAATTTCCAAATGAAGATACTTAAATTCTTGCCAAATGTGTTGCTTTAAAATCTTTGTAAAACTTTAAATATCGGTGGGTAACCCCAAATATTTTGGCAACTCACACACAAATTACCTAACTTAATCAAATATTCTAAGATTCACATCTTTTTTTCCATTACACTGAGTTTAGTATAAACAGCAAGCATACAGATTTTAGTAAATTTAGCTCTAGGAATGAAAGTAGACTTCACTGTCACACCCCTTGAGATACCGTACATGCAAATTGGCCGATTAAACAAAACGGAGTGGCCAATCGATAAATTTTCAGCGGAGAACTTAAGAATATCATAATGTCGTTTCTTTTATAGTATTCTAATTTGGAGTAATTTTTCAACAAAAAAAAAAAAAAAAATTGAGATACCCTTCCTGGCGCACCAAAATAAAAAGGATGTTGATTAAGGATATGTGCAAGTAACTTCACTTGAATGAAATTTATGTACTGGATGGAACGTATATTTATTATATGATGTCTTCAACATGACATTTATTTTTCAAATTATAGCCGAATTTCTTGCTTATATATCATATTTATACGTTTATGAGTATGTTATGTATGTTAATTTATTGGCTTTGTAATAAATACGTTCATCTGAAATGTGCCGGTTTTAATGGTCGGCATTTCGATATGATTACGGAATTGGAATTGTAGAGCTTTGGATGTTGACTTCTACAGGCTATTTAAAGGCGCCAAAATTGCTATTTTGAATAGTAGCTCGTATGTGTTGGGTATGATATTCAAAGTTTTCGATGCTTGAGTCATTATTTGAAAAATTTGATTAAGTTGATGGTTCTTCTAAAAGGAAGAAGCCATCGGCAGTTATCAGTAACAATATAGGTTTAGATGGTAATATTCCGACTACTAATTTGTAACCTTTAGTTTCCCCTGCAGTTGTTAATCGGGTAAATGTTCTATTTCCCCTCCTGACGTAATTTTACCTTCGTTGGAGGTTGTATCAATTAAATAATTGGAACAAAGGTCTACTTTGCATAATGAATGCTCAGATTCAGTAGGGATCGTTATGTGTGATACCCACCATCAGGAAAGTGTGACAGTCTCAAATACAAATGTAACAACGGTGAATAATGTTTTAGTGGTAGTTCCCCCTCAGAATATTGATTGTGTTACGGAATACTTGAATGTGAAATGTTGTGACTTAAAAAGAAGTGCCATTAAGGTGTTTAAATTTAATTTTTCGCTACCAAAGGATATTGCTTCTTTTAAAACTATTCTGCCAGAAGAGTTCTTCAAGGTTGTTGTTGATAAAAAGTTCTGACCCTCGGTTGTTGTAGTTCGCAAATTTGTTCATATTGATCGTGCTCCTAGTGGAGATGCTAGAATATCTTCGACAATTACTGTATCAAAAACTAAATTCACACCTGTCTATTTTGTATTAGAATGTCAGGGGTCTGAATACGAAACTGCGGAATATTTATTTGAAAAGTGTTACTTGCAATTACGGCGTAATCGTATTTTTTGAAACATGGTTAAAACCTGGCATAAATAATTCTGAAATTTTTTGCGACAATTATCCAATTTACAGGAAGGATGGATTATCCAAAATCAGTGGTGGAGTACTTACAGCTGTCCATATTTCTTTGTCGTCTAATGTAATTGAAACGGTCAGTTGAATTGATGTTGAGTTTAAATGTGCATGTATTGGCCTAGGTAGGAGATGAGTCATAGTATCGTGTTCGTATATTCCACCGGGTTCTAGTTTGGAGATATACATGGAACATGTGAGATTAATGGATGTAGCAATTAAAAATTATTCTTCAAAATATAAGGTCGTCCTCTTGGGTAATTTTAAATTGCCACAAGTGAAATGAATGTTGACCGAGGATATGAATGGATGTTTTTCTTTGTTTGACACCAATTTGGATATATTTTTTGGTAAATTGTTCGATCTCGGCATGTGTCAGGTTAATATTATTCTCAATTCTAATAACAAAATACTCGACCTTGTTTTTCAAAATTCTTCTAATACTTCTTTAAACCATTCCGCACCTTTAGTAATTTCTGGAGAGAAATACCATCCTACTTAAGTAATTTCTACTGCGTTACTTGACAGTGACAACAATTTCTGTCCTCTAAAAGAGGATAACGTAAAAAGGTATAATTATTCAAAGACTAATTATAATTCATTAGGCTCATATCTAACCAACTCTTTATACGACACTACGGATGATTTGGGCTGGAGAATATCGAATTTTTATAAGTGGAGTGAATATAACAGTCTCAATCGTCAATGTCATTCTAACTATTTACGTAATACAAGGTAAAAAACTAAACATAATCCAAAACGTTTCTTCGATTTCGTTAGCTCTAAACAGAAGATAAGAAATTTTGCTAGGTCAATGAATTTGGATGACATTGAAGCTTCAAATGATCTGCAGATTTCAAATTTATTTCCAAATTTTTTTCAGCGAATATATACTAACTTTTCTTCTTCTACTAATTATCCTTACAATGTTGAAAAGCATCACATTTTCACTGATATCGTCATTACGGAAAAAGAGGTCAGCCTTGGCTTCAGGTCATTAAAACCTTCGAATTCCCCTAGTCCGGACGGGGTGCCATCCTCAATATTGGGGGAATGTGCTGATTATCTTTGCAAACATAACTTTTTAATGACTCGCTGTCGTCTGAATGTTTTCTCATTTATTGGAGGTCAAGTTTTATAATTCCCTCGTTTAAAAGCGGTAATAGGTGGGTAATTACCAATTATAGTTCTGTAAACGTTCTTATAAGTTGGAAAATGTTGCATCTATATTTGACTTAAGTATAACACTAGATCAGCGACTAAGATTCCATTTGCATATTGATTTCGTTGTTAGTAGAGCAATTTCCTTAGTAGGTTTTGTTAAAAGATGGCCCAGGGAATTTAGTGGTCCTTATGTCACTAAACGTCTTTTCACAAGCCTCGTTCGCCCATGCTTAGAATATGGCTGTGTCATTTGGAGTCCCACATATAGCTGTTACATTGATCGTATTGAATCTGTTCAGAAGCAGTTTCTTCTGTTTGCTCTTCAAGGCCTCTGCTAGAACTATGAAAACTTGCCGCCCTATATAAATCGATTAAATTTCATTTCTCTGCCCACTCTTGAAAAAAGAAGATTTATGTTGATTCTTAAGCTAATTTATGGACAAATAAATTCGCCTTTCCTACTGAGCAAAATTAATTTTAATATTCCACAAAGATTTGTCCGAAATTTTCTGCCGTTAGTACTCAGTACTGGAAGAAGTAATTATGAAATTCGTAGTCCATTCCGTTATCTGTACTCAAAATATAACGAAATTTTTTGTTATATATCGTGTAACGATTCATTCGAAATTATAAATC
The DNA here is from genome assembly GCA_019455685.1 of Philornis downsi. Taxonomy (NCBI): domain Eukaryota; kingdom Metazoa; phylum Arthropoda; class Insecta; order Diptera; family Muscidae; genus Philornis; species Philornis downsi. The sequence continues at coordinate 2,702,103 of JAHXMU010000037.1, forward strand.
GAAACATACTTAATAGATAATAATTTGCATTTATTACTGGTTGCCAACGTATGTCAATTTGGAATATTCACACTGCCAGCTCTGAATTTGTTTCAAATTCTTTGTTCGATGTCTCCCACCGCCTTTTCCTTTATGTGTGTTGTTGGTGAAATCTCACGGCATCATCGTTTTTCATAATCGTTTTATGTTCCTGCCAGTTTCCAGTCATCATCCCTTCTGATCCAGTTGCTGCTAATATTTATATGTTGTGTCCTTATTATCCAATGGAAGAAGTGTGTTTGTGTTTGTCTTTGTGTCGTGTCCATTACTCTCGTATAATTTTGGGTATCTGTTCTCTGTCTTCATTCGAAATTCTAAACGTTTAGTCACCCTTTTATTTTAATAACGGTTATTTTAGTTATTTTTAATACATTTAAGTTTTGAGATATAATCAGTTACTCTTACTGATGTTTTTTAATATTTTTCATGTTTTAAATATTTGTGTTTGCGTCACAAATTTAAATATATCATTTAAAGCCTAAATATTATAAACTTGAATCGATATTATAAGTAAATAAAATTTATAATATATTTTTGTTCATCAACTATTTAATATTATATTATTTATTACATACTTTTTATTATACACTCTTATAACAAATATTATTTTTATTGTTTTGTATTACTGTTTTTTTTTATTTATGTGGGATGCCATCCAACGCGCTCTTGTACTTCTTTATTCGTCTACGGTCACTTCTCAACTCTCCCGTTCTAATGTGATCTCTCCAACAGCTCGTCTACTGTTCTTTGTCCTATCCATCGTCTGATCTGCATGCGTGCAGTGTCTGTCACAGTTGTTTTGGTGAACAACAGTTAGACAATAAACAAATGAAATGTGTGTACCCTACTGTCTGCGCATTACACATTCACTATACGTTTGTCCATAGTAAACACCCGTTCCTCCATTTATGTTTATATTTTTTTAATTTGTAAGGAATTCTGTTATTTTTGTTATTCTATGTTAAGTAATGTGAATGAATGATTGTAACGAATCCCAGCTGGCATACGTCAAGTATAGTAGCTGCGTATTAAATAAATAAATACGACTAACGTTAGTCTGCTCATTTGTTTAACAGTTTGTTATGTATTTTATGCTTTGAACCCTTCAAGTCACCTGGACCACACATGATTTCGCCGGGTGAATTACAAGCGGTGGCTGATACGCTGAATCCATGGCTTGAGGAGCTCTATATCGGCTGTATCGACCTAACGTACATCTTTGCTATGTGGAGGGAGACCAAGGTAGTCTTTATTCTCAAAGCCTGGAAACCCTTCTATACAGGACCAAAAGATTTTAGATCTATCCGCCTGTCATCGTTTCTTCTCAAAACACTGGAGAGACCCATTGACAGCTTTCTTAGGACGAGCACATTTAGCAGCAAATGGTAGGTGGGCGTCTGTCCGAGGCTGTAATCAATCCAGGCAAATGTGGTCTCCTGGCGGGAGATAACAGTCGGGGATCAACACCCTGTTCGCCAGGGCGGGATCAACACCGGGCTCTTATTTCTTTAGAGACCTACTTAAGAGCTCCTTGAGGCGCTCAGGATGGTTCAACGGGGGAAACCAGGGACATTCATATCTCTGATTTCCGTGGTATCGCAATAAACTACACAGTCTAAGTGAATCTGTCTTTTCAGACTGTCACACTGACCTAACCTAACCTATGTATTTTACAAGCCTACGGAAACATCTCATTTTAAGTCATACTTAAAAAAGGTATTGAAATAAAATTCAAACGCAACAGTTTTATTGCTTTATGAATGGCTGGAAAATTCGAACTAATAAGCTACAACATTTACGAAATGCTCATGAATCGGACCATTATACATTACAACGATGCATGTAGCATCAAAAATGCCATGGCAGCGAGCATATAGAAAGAACAACTTCCCCAGAAATGGTTCCAAAAGTGAAAGGTGAACAATTCGGAAGAAATCGACTTGAAAATATGAGGCGGTCAATGTCTTAAAGACGGGGTTTCTTCGAGAATGAGACAAAATACCAGGCCACATTCGTTCAGTGTATGTAACCTATACGGACAAACTCGATGATATTATCAGCTGTAAAATGGCTACATTGAGCAGTAACATATTTTTCTTATAATTTCATATATAAAGAACAAACAAAATTGACAAGATTATTTCATTTTTAACTGGTAGCACTTCGACCGTTGACCCCTGTAAATGAAAAGACCTCCTCGTCACTTCTGTAGTTATCTGCAACTTGCTAGATCTAACAAATTGCACCTTTAACTCTTCCACAAATATTTAATACGTAAACTTGGAAAAATACTGAACATTCCAACGATCATCACCTTTTGAATGCCCGTTTGTTACTTTAAACCGTCGCTACACAATTTCAGTAATTAATGTTATAATTTAAAGTAATCCAACCCTAAACAAGCTGCATTCCTTCCAAAATAATTGCTATGCCAGTCGATAATGGATGAATTACTAAAGCCAATCACACAACAGGTTAATATAACGGTAATTAAATGTAACTGACTAACAATTAGGTAATTAAAAACAATTATTAAATTAACTTTAAAAGTTATGTTACACCTTCACAATTAACATTGATACAGTAACCCAATCTAGAGTTTTTTTATCACGCACATCCAATTCAATAAATAAATGTTGTGGCCACAAAATAATTAGCAGTCTTGTATTTCATTTTCTGTGAAAGCCAAAGCGAATACTTCTACTAATATATGGAAGCATTCTTATTCGTTCTCTTGCCATAATTTTAAAGATTTTGGAATTTTAGGAGATTAATGATAATCAGTCATTCTATAGGAATGAAAATGTAAATCTTTTGTTGCAAGTAAAAATGTAATTTATTTCATTTATTTGTTTTTTTTTGTAATTCATTATCTATATATATAAAAATGAATCGTGGTTTGTTCCTATGCTTAAAACTCCAGAACGGCTGGACCGCTTTGCATAAATTTTTGTATATGCGTCTGGGTGGTGCCCGGGATGGTTTAGATTTACAATTCGGTCCAATTGGACAAAGGGGCGTGGTACCTCCCATACA
>JAHXMU010000037.1:2711183-2803749 GCA_019455685.1 Philornis downsi
TAATACCGTTTTGTAATAGCAAATTCTGATAAAAATTTGTTGAACTAAATGCTACTCTAAAGTTATTTACATTTCTCAAGTTATAAGGTTGCAAATTTGAAACATATGCAAGAAAGTTTTGCATGTAAATTGGTAACAACTTATTCTTGATTTTAAAAATAAAAATAAGTGCATTCATCATCAGGCGTTGGTTTATTGACAGCCACCTAAGTCGGTTTAACATATCCTTTATATGTGTTAGTCGATGACATCGAAGGATACATCTCATTGCTTTGTTTTGCAGTTTCTGCATTCTTTCTTTCATTTAATGAGTGCCAAGAAATATAATTGTGGAGCAGTATTCAAAGTGTGCTTTAATAATAGTGTTGCAAATGGTAATAGCAGTTATAGCTGATATTTTATAACGTATTCTCCGAAGGAAGGCCCCTTTTTTGACGATTTTTTTTGCATATGTAATTAATGTGTACATCGAATTTTAGTTTATCATCTAGTAAGATCCCCAAATATTTTATCTCCTTTACTTTTTCTATGGTTACTCCACTAATATGTATGTCTTCATCATCTCTTCCGTTTATAACCATTGCTTTTGTTTTATTTGCGTTGAATTTAAGTTTGTTCATTTTTAAATATATCTATACTCTTTTCATTTCTTCATTTAAGATTCGAATGCAATCGCTAGGATTTTTACCACTTATGTAAATAAGAGCATCATCAGCAAACATACACACTTTCGCAGATGATAAAATATTTTGAAAATCGTTAATATATATTAGAAACAATAGAGTCCCTAGAACAGCTCCTTGTGGGACCCCGATATTTACATGTTTTGATGATGATAAGTAGTTGCCGATTCTTGTTCTCTGTATTCTGTTGTGTAAATAACTTTTAAACCATTGTAACTCTATCCCCTTAACGCCGTATCTTTCTAATTTTTGCAGCAAAATGTCTTTGTCCACTGTTTCAAATGCTCGTTTTAAATCTAGAAACACAGTAACAATACAATTTTTGTTGTAAATTTCAATTTGCCATTGCGTTATAACTAAATTTAAAAGGGATTCACAGCTATGATGTTTTCGACATCCAGATTGTGTTTCATAAAGTAGATCATTATCCTCAAAATAATTGACAATTTGTTTATATATAATTTTCTCCATCAGTTTGCTTATAGCTGGAAGCATGTTTACTGGTCTTATCTCATTTGGGTTCTTTGTATTTTTAACTTTCTGTATCCGTATAATGCAGGACTCCTTTAGACAATCGGGGAAAGTTCCGGATATTAATGAATTATTTATGATGTAATATAATTTTTCACCAAGAAGATCAATATTATCCAGCAAGATTTTTTTCGTTAAATAATGTTGGTCTTTTTTATTATTCATTAATTTTATAGTATTTTTTATTTCATACAGCGTTATTGTTCTAAATTTGAAATTCAGCTCAGGGTTCACGTTTATAATATTATCATATTGCATATATGGTATACTCGCCACAATTTCGCTCACGCTGTTGATAAAAAATGAGTTAAGCTCCTCAGCTATATCCTTATCTCTGGATAGTATTGTTCTATTTACTTCGAGTTCTGTTATACCGGTAAAGTCTATTTTTAGACAAATTCTTTTATTTTAGACCACATTCTTTTTGATTTTCACAGTCATTAATTCTATCATTTATATAATTTCCTTTGGTTCTTTCCAGCTCTGTCGTATACTCATTTCGAAACTGCCCATAATTGTTCCAGTTGTTATCATTACTACACCATGTTGCAAGATTATATAATTGAATTTTCTTCCTTTTCATTTCTTTCAAAGTGCCATTATACCACTGTTTACTATTGTTTTCTGACCCAATTTCTTTAATGACTATCATACTGTTTAGGGCATTATTTATTGTATTCACTAGTGTATTTGCCGAAATATTTACCGCGTGTTGTGTATGCCATTAAAAAGTTCAGAATTTTTAATTAAGTTTCTAAAATTGTTATTGTTGAATCGTATATTATATATATATATATATATATATAATATATTAATAGTAAGTATAGTAAAAAAGTAATATGAAAAGGATTTATGTATGTGATAAATCCTCAAGCAGTTTCAATCGAAAAAACAATATTAGAATGCGTAAAAAGCCGCAATCGTACTATGAACGATTTTTCAAACATGGCTCTACAAAATCTCATTATTCTACTTGAATGAAAAAACCCAATGTTATTACATGAAACAGCTGCTATACCGCATTTTACTACTTTATAAAATAAAAATAAATTTCCATATTCCACTAAATTCTCAAAACAACATCCCAAGAACTTTTTCATATGTTCAGGGACATACTGCCTTCTGCAAACATTATTAGCAAACCGTACAATAACGTTCACAGCTCTCTTTAATTTTCACCGATTTTCAATATGAATTCCTGATATCACTTCCAGACAATACACAATCTGGGGCATAAATGTAGCAGAAGCAAATGTATTCTTTTTTTACTGTAAGCGGGAAGAAAGTAGTGGCAGAATGAAACATACGTAAAAAAACATATATTCCATAATGAACAGTATTAATATGAACTTCAAATGTTAATTTTGTTATCAACAACTACTCACAAATATTTGTGGTGACTGACAAAGTCATTCGTAGACGTTCCCAAGCAAATATTAAGATTCGACTCTATGATCAATACATGCAGAAATACCATCAAGGTAAAGCACAAAAAGTACTGGACCGAGGTCCAATCTTTGTGGAACACCAGATGTGAGTTCAAAGCAAATTGAGAGCTATGAACTAAATACGACATTAAAAGTCTACAAGCAGTACTTGAAAAATTAAAATTAAATTTCAGTTTTATATAATAAATCAAATACCATTCCAAAGAAATTTAAACATTTAGATATCCACGGTTTACATACGGTCTTACAGTGTCAGTAAGATGTAATAATAAGGACGTGGTGCTATATCTACGAAAATCATATTAAGAGCAGAAAGTATGATTACCAACATCATAAAACATTTGGTTTCCCATGATTTGCTCAACAACTTTGGACAATTAAATAGTACTGAAGAAATTCATTAGTATTGAATTGTATCTATAGTACATGTAAAATCAAATAATTTTTAAAACTGAAAGGGAATACCAGATTTCGATTTAATCCTACCTCACGCATCCAGTACATCAGCATCACTGACACTACTAAACGAAAATTAGTTTTCGTCATCAATCAAATTATGCACACGAAAATCAGTACTGTACGTGTTTCCAAGTCATACAATATGAAGAAAACAATCATTTATGCCATTTACATCATCCTCATACGATATTTGGCTTTCATGAGAGCAACCTAAACTCTTTAGCACGCGCCATTACCTAGAAGAGTCCAAACCTCCTTTTTTATTTCCGGATGATTGATTTAGCTCTGTTACGGTATTTGCGGTGAACTCTTCATTTATCTTCTGTATGATGTTGAAGATAATCTTTATAAGCCAAATCTCTCACTGATTTGGCCAAAATAATTTTAGATGAATTCATCCAATTATAATCATAAGAACGTAAATCGCTTTGTCTAATCGGAACATATGAAAATAAACTCTCGATAAGAGAAGAAATAATAATGCATTGATCAATGTTAGAGTTGATGGTATTAAAGTTTCGTTAAATTCTGACAAAAAACTATGGAAACCTTCCCAATTAATGTTATTGAAATCACGGTATTCAAAAATGCCTTCAATATATGTATTGAATTGTAATCGTAAGAAATGGAAATATTAAGGCGTGATGAAGTATAGATGGACATTAAACCTGATTAGAAAAAGAACTGTCACTTACCAGCATAAAATCTATTAAAGAAGTTGACTGACAGATTAAGCCTTGAACACAAACAACGGAATAAGCTAGCTCTGGAAATGTTAAACAAATTACAATGAAAATCGCCGATAATAATTATACTGGAATAGTTAGGAAACAAATCATGATGAAGTTCCTCAAAGTCGATACATTTCCAGGAGGAGATAAATATACCACACCAAAGAGAACTTTGGAGTCACCAGACTCAAGTTCTATAAAAAGTGATTCACAATTACCCATTAAAGACGTATTAAACGCAATATTATGTCTAAAATTCCGCGAAGCATACATGCCAACACCTTTACCTCTAGTATACCTACGATCATTCCTGCCAAACTTATAGCCAGGAATCTCGACAGTCAGAATAGGTACTTCCGGCTTGAGCCAGGTCTCTGACATTCCTAACACGTCAGGTAACGAGTTGCACAAAATAGATTTCAGCTCATCAATCTTAACATTATTTATCGAAGGCATAATATTCTGAATATTTAAGTGTCTAATATTAAATTGGAGTTCAAATGGACGCAGGACTGCTTTTAACATAGGACAGGACAAATATTTTCATTAAAAGACATTAAAGTTAAGCGTACAAATTATTGTAGGGAACCAAATAACAAATAAAAATGTGACAACGTTTCCAAAATCAAAAATATCTGTCATATTTATTTTTTAATTAGACGTTACCAATAAATGAGATTAAAGTTATGATTACATCAGAAGTAACTGGCAAAAAATAGGTTTAAGGCAAAAATATTAAAAGTAAAAAAGTGAAATAAAAAAGAAAAAATAGTAAAAATCAGCTCTGCGCAGCAGAATTTCCACTAAGTAACGTAGCGCATTCAACTGCATCATAGATGTCGTCCTTGCTATCCAGCATACTTAGTTTAACCCTTAATTTAACGGAGTTCAGTGTGTTATATCTGGTTATTATCTTACTGCGCAGCAGTTTCCTATAGACCTCGTTAAGACTACTAGAAACCAGAGAGTAATTATTGTTTAAATGAGCGCGATTCTGCAAATCGCCATTCAAACGGTCATCAGAAATGAAGCCAAAAATTTTAAGACGCTACGTTTGGAAATACTTCTTCATTATTTAATCCCGAGTAATCACATTGACAAATTTAACCAAAATCAACTTCCTGCCATTCATGTACCGAACATGGCTAATGTCGTTTACAGAAACAGGAAGATTGTACACACCACCAAGCGCAATATCCGGTGCAACCAATTCTGTTAGACTCTCATGTAACCCACAGATACCACCACAGATTCCACCACGATTTACTCCCCAAAGGAGTATCAGTCTCCAGCAATGCGATTTTAGATGTACATATTAGAAGAGTTAATGCAATTAATCAACTTATTGCAATCAATAACGTCTTGTTTCATATTGTTAACATAAAAGCACATTTCGGTTTTGATTTCAGCGATAGCATCGGGGAAATCACTTATTAAGTCAATTTATCTTTTTCATTATACTTGATAAAATTACACTGCTTAGCGTTTTGCTTGTTTATAAAGGTATCTAACTTTTATTTAATTTTTAAATTTGTCCAGTCAAATTTTGATTGGCTTCCAAGCCACCATCACCTAAACCACTGTCACAATTTACGCAAATAAAAACCATACCCTTAGCATCGAAAATATCTTCAGACCCTTTTCAGGCATTATAAACTCCCTTGAGTTTTTCCAATAGAAACAGAGCAATGTAAAGTATAAGTAAATAAAACAGCAACAACGGAACAAATATGACGATTTGCGTTTACCACATACAACAATATTTGCAACCATCCAGAGTAACAACAACAGCAACTAACAACCAGCAACTCGCAAATACTGTAAATTATTTTATCGGTGTGTTTTAGTATTCTCGATAATCTTCGACTTCAGGTGCACCCAAATAAACAATCCACCCAAAAAATGGATTTAAAGAGATAAATTAAAAGTGTAAATGAATAAAGATGAACGGCTGTATGTACCAACACTTCTACCCAGGCATAGCGTAGCCAGATTTTCCAATTTCATGGTCTTTATTCGATTTGCGTCTGTCTGTTTAACTGGCTGGCTGACTGATAGACAAGGTAAATGCAGGTAAATGCAATCTTTATCAAACTTCTTAAAACTTGACAATCCAATTACCTCTCTGCAACTCTTCATACGCAACTTGCAGTAATCTAAGTTTTTGTCCATTGCATTGTTTTATAATATATGAAAATTTTGAAAAAATCTATCGATATTACTTCCACACTAAAGACCGGTTTCACTAACATATTATTATGTTTATATAGTAGTTGCACTAACAATTTTATTCAAATTTGGCCTACTTTTGCTATAGTATTGTCTTTCAATAAAAACGGAGCAACGGAGCCATTCTGCCATACAAATTTACCGATACATTGAAATTCAAGCAACCTGTAATTTTTAATTAATCAGCTGTATTAACCTCCCTCTGGTACCTCCCACACCAATGTTTCTTTTCACCAACGTACCCCTACTACCATACCTTTCAGTTTATTGTGCTTAACACAGATAGATTTGCACTAAAAATCTTGCGTTTCGTAATCTAAGTTCTAAAAGCGAATCTAGGTGAGGCTGTTTTGGTGTTGACCAAATTTAATTTTCCACTGTATTATGGAAATTCGTGGCCTGAAATTAATCAAATTCATGCCAATTACGTAGCGTTATAATGCTGATGAAAATGTGGGAAAATCCGCCGAGTAACCACAAACTCTCCAGTACTTCCAACATAAATTTCCTTATGTTAGTCACATATTCCGAGATTCGCAAACTTCACACCAGGACTACAGAAAACAGAATGCACTGCCACGCCCTTAGGGTATCACATCTCCAAATAGACCAATTTAGTAAAAATCGGTGATTCCTCTATATTTCCCAAAATGTTGAAATATTACTTCTTATTGTGCATCATTCCCTAAGGAATGATGGTGTACGTCATGTGATAAGAACAAATCAATTCAATACGCCCCATCTAGCGTCGCTTACATCGCTGAAAAGGACGTTGGATAAAAAGTACAAGTCGGATCATCTGATATCAGTAGTGGTGCGTTTTAAATTAAATTAGTGTGTAATTTTCATGAATCATATCCCACCATGGCAGCAACGGGGACTATCATTCCATATACTTATGGAATACGTGGAATACTTATTAGAAGTAAATCATTATTTGAAGATTCAATTAGCGTGGCATTTATATGAAACGTACGCTGGTACAAAGCAGTTGGGCCTGCCTATGTGGGATTGTAAATTGCCAACGTTCTTTTCTTGTTTCTACTGATTTCACTTGCTGGTTGAAGTTTTCTCGCAATGTTTTCTCTTACATATTTTGTCAAAAAGCTAGCTTGAAAAGATTACTAAAATTCCTCTTTTCTTTAAGTTGGCACAAATATCTTCTATACTGATGCTGAGTTTAATGCGAACTTTCATTTAGTTTGTTCACTGTACACGATTTTCTTCAGTTCATCTTATGTTGCTTAGACAATTTGTGCCCAAAATACTGAAAATATTACAAAAAGCTTACGTCTTGATCGAATTTATCAAAACTAACCGCATATACCTATAGATGGTAGTGCAGTGCATTCAAAAGCAGCCGAGATGTTGTGAAAGACTCACCATGCAGTGGTCGGCCACCAACGTCTTCAACTGAAGTTAACATTAATAAAGCGAATGAAATGATGTCATTTAAGTTTGTGAAAAATATTTGCTGAACTTCCGTGCTTTACAAACAAATTTTTTTTTTTTTCAAAAAACTCAATCGCGTAAGAACTGCTAGAAGCATACTAAAATAAATAAATTCCAACCTCTTTAGAAATAAAAAGCAAAATAACTGATGATAAAATATTAGCTTATGAGTTTGACGTGCAAACCAATTAAAAGTCTTTAGAATTACGCCTTCCAACTAAGCGCAAACCAAAAAAAAATACATCAAAGTCGATCAAACGTGAAGATAATATTGACTGTTTCCTCTGATTATCGCAAAGTTATGCACACGGAAGTCTTTCTAGAAGATCGGATGGTAAATAAAGAATATTATGTGAGCATTATGCTGCATTTGACAGCGGAAATTTCGTCTGAAAAGATCAAATTTGCAGAAAGAAAACTTATGAATTTGGCATAAGGATAACGCACAATCTCACAAAGCTTTAATTATGAATGAATTTTTGGACAAAAAATCAACAAATATCATTGAGCAACTGCGGCTCCAATTTAGGGGTCAAACCAAAATAGTATGTTCCTGTTTCTGAAATACACACACAATACATACACAATTTTTATTCTGAATCAGATAACCGAATAAAAATTGTATTTCACGTTGTTTCTGATTCATACTCCCAAAACACAATTAGAATTAATTTTGATTCAGATTCAGTTTGTATTTTATGTTTTGTATTTCATTTGAAATTTGTCAATTAAATTTTTGAGCAGCTTTCGCAGGTTGACATAAAGTCGTCTTCTCCGTCAAGAAACGAAATTACTTCATTCATTAGATTAAGAAACAAAACTGTACAAAACTATAATTTCGTTCCATGTTTCCGAATAAAAACAACAGTTTCTTTATATTTTGGTAGCGAAAAGTTTGTAATTTCTTTTCAGGTTTAAAACAAATCAATGTGTTAAGTCACTTGTTGCTTCGAACAATTCTCTGGTATATCTTAAATAAATTTACAATATGGAAACTGAAACGAAATTAAACATTCGTAAAAGTCTCTGATATGTAGTTATCCATAGCTTAGATTTGTTTCCAAATAGGAATGAAACTAATGCTCATTTAATTTTAATCATTGACTTACATTAATATTAATGTTTAATATTAATATTAAATTTGAGCATTAAAAAAATGTTGTCCAAATGTTTACTATTGCTATTACAACAACTATCAGTTACTTATACATATATATTATATACTAATCTCATAGGCCCCTTGACGGTTGTTGTAAGCGATTACAACAGTTCGCCCTATTCATAATAATATAGGGAGATTAACAGTAAATATTTTTTTGAGATTTTGAGTGTTAAAAAACGGTCTAAAATGTAATTTGCCTGAAGATTTTAGTGAACTTACGTTCCACAAAATAAATTGGAGGGTTTGGTGAAGAACTCAGGTTTTATGAGGGATGGGCATACTCACGGAGGATTTCGTGTGTGGAGAGATGAAAAACAAGAGATTGGTTAACTTACATTATTTATTTTTATTTTACGTTGAGAGCGGCTGACGAAAAAAAGACCGAGTTTGTCGCTAGTTTCAACCGTTAGTTTACCTTGCCCCGCTGGGTTACCACATGGACGTAACAAAATGTTGGTTTCTACAATTACATGATTGGTTGAAGTAGCCTTTACGCTAACAAATAAATAGTTAATTTTTACAATTTATGCTAACTATTTACAAATTGTTTGATACAAAACAATTGAGTGTAGTTCTACGTAGCTCGATATAATTCAATCTGATTCAAAGTAATTCAATCTAATTCAATTCGATTCGATATAGTCCAATCAAATGCAATTTGGTTCAAGCAAGTTTCACATAATTCTTAAAAAAATCACTTTAATTCATCTAATTTGTGAGGAGATTAACTGCGTTCAACAAAAGCTATTATGAAAACCTGTTATAATACTCAAAATATACAGAATTTTGAAACGACGCATGAACGACAACATGCGCCTTAAGCACATAAACAAAAACAACAAAAAACACATATTCAACTTTTAAAGATATTACATAAATTTGCAAATTCTTACATGTAAGAAATGTGTATAATGCTAAGAGCTGTCTAAATGAGGATAACAATAAACAAGAATGAACTTCTCCTAACTTCAATTAATACGTTTTTCCCTGTAAACACAGATATGCATCCATTTATAGGGTAAAGTACTACAGAATATGTATGTAAGAATTCACTTTTATTTGTGGGTTAAAAATAGTTTGAATTCACTTTTATTTGTATAATATGTTAAAGTTTTTAAAAAAAAAAAAAAGGAAAGTTAAATATAAAAAAATAATATTTCCCAAAAGCTAGGCCGACTTCGACTTGGCAAAACTGCAATAAACAAAACGGACTAGATTAACGCGACAGAGCAGAGCACTTTTAAACTTACAACGTTTAGCGACTTTCTTCGACTGACTCTCTTCATTCCTCGTCAACATTACGGCCTTGAGAGCGAACGGCACCAGGGTTGCCGTTCTATACGTTGTTCTTAAGTTAAATTGTCAGTAACAATCATCTCATTGCTCACCTGAACATTAGCTAATCATATTTGCCCCTTAAGTTATTTATGTCAATATTTGGGGAAAACTTTAGCATCTAATGGAGATTAGACAAACCAAAGGAAATTAAAATCACTCATATTACAGCAATATCTCATGCACAACCTTAATTAATGTCACTCATACTATGGAGTTTAAGAAAACTAACATTTATAATGCACTGCCTTTAGGTTTGCAATACTAATTTAAGCTCTCCTGTCTATTAATAATTATTATCATTGCTATGTATTTTATGCCTCAGTCAGGTAAAATGTATAATCTTCCTATATTTTCCCATATATATTATCAATGCGCAGTTAAAATATTGACTAGTTGCAAACTTTGTTGTTCAAAACTGAATGTTTTGATGAGCACCATATTATTTGTTTAAATATCTAACATCAAAATATTGATAACAATTGGAATATCGATAAGCCTGCCTACAACATGACATGATAAATCAGTATTTCCCCATCAGAGGTGGTGTCAGTTTCAAATCTACCTCAGGCCTATTTTTTTATTGCTTTCGCATGAGATTACATTAAAAGCCGACAATGTTTTGCAGATTATTTTCTAAATTTAACAAGAATCTTTGAAAATTCAAAGAAAACATACCTCCGGCAAGTTTTTTACTTATGCAAAGAACATTTTTTAACAAAATTCACAAGAAATTAAAATTTCCAAGTTAATAGCACGCCAAAATAAATAAAGCCTTTGGCCTTCTAGTCAACAACTTCTCAAAACGAATCGTTTGAAATATCTATCAAAAAAAGAGGTTCTGGTTTTCAGATCACAGAAGGGTCATCATTTACATCTCTGAATCGCTATCTTCTGAACCGTCAGCACTTTTACTTGCAAGTTGCGCGTGGTTTCTTTTATAGTACAGCTAATTATTGATATGTGACATACGAGTCATTTCACTACATATATTACACATATGAAATTCTCATAACTCGTTAACGTAATATCTATATTTCGAACTACATTTCTCCACTGGATGTAATAAATAAATTATTTTCCCTCAATTCAACTCTTCTACTAGGCGACCGACAAATGTTATAAGACAGCCGCCAACCCCAAATTTATATATAATGGAGTTTACTCTCCACGCAATTGACGATTGTGTTTACGACAGTACAATTTATGAACGATAGGAGACACTGGAGTAATTTTAATATTTAAGATTAAAATATCGTATAAATTCCGAACATTCATTTCTACTAATATCTACTTAAAAAAATTTAATAAATTTGTAGTAGGAAACAATACCCAAAGTTTCTCTCATGGAGTTGGTGATTACGATTAGAATAATGGAATATACGTGCGATAGATGGCGTAAGGCTAATTTTGATATATACAATAACATCATGCAACTTTATGCTGACACTTATACTCTATATATATTCTCGGTTCCGAAATATTTACAATACAGAACCAATTGCGGAATTCCCTCCTATTAAGTCGGTGATTGTGTTTAGAATAGTACAATTTATGATAGATGGTGCTAGAGTATGTAAGTCTAGCACTTATAATAAAAGTATCCTAGATGTTCTAAGGTACCTTTCTCGTAACTATTATGATATGTTGTGGAGCTTGATGGTATAGATCCTAAATGCCTGAGTGTAATATCTACGGTAAAAATATCTAAAATATTAACTGCGGTTGAGTGTTACCGACTGACACCTGAAAAAACATAAAACATTGATAATACGTAAATAATGCGGGAAGTTCCTTCCAAAAAGTATGGGCATTTATTTGGAAGAATACAATTTACGAGCTATAGGTGGCGTGAGAGTAATCTTAATATATACGATAATAGTATCTTAAAAGTTTTAATGCACCTTTCTGATAATATCAACGATATATTTACATAAGTCGTGTATTTACAATAAGTAGATGTCTGGGTATAATTCTTTTTAGGAATTCATGTCCGCTTAATGAAATAAACTTCTAAAAAGTATTCCGAATAAAAATATGAAGCTTTTGGTCACAATTCTAGTAGCTTAATTTTTTTTTTTTTTTTTGTTGCTCATTGCTCAGCTCTAACTAAAATATTTCATAAAATTTGAGGTTAAGTTTCACATCTGCACTCAGTTTCTAGCACTGTAAATGTGAAATCAAGAATATGTGGCATTTGTTAATGATATCAACATTGATTATTATTTGGGAATTACTGGTCCGAAACAAAACAAAGCATTATAAACGGCTTTTGAATAGTTGATATTTTGAGAATATTTTCAGTATATTCTACGTTTCTCGTAAAACTTTAGTTTCAACTTTCATCATCAAAATGATGCCCACCCACAATCTTTCTACAATTATTTAAACAAGCAACATTTACGAAAATTTTAATCGCCTACGTAAAACCCAACGCAAGGCTATTAATTACGCACGGCAAGAATTCCAACTGAATAAATATAAAGTGGTATGAGGAGTATGTTTATAATCCAATCACTTACTGTTGTGTTACTACGCATTAATCTTTTTATTAACGCAAACATCATTTCAAATTTGTTGTTAACAGCAGATCACCACTCAATGTCTATTGTTTATATTAACTAAGACTTTATTAGCATCCTATAGATACTTCCCATTCATTTAGTATCAGATTAATTCCCTATTAATTTACAATTTTGTATTTACTTAAGAGATTAGAAAATAAACAGTATGATTTTATTTAATAAATATTTGTTGTAGATGTTGGTATTTACATAAAAGCTTTGCAATGCCCGCCTTAATGCTCAATAATATTGTTTAATTACAACATTTTTTGGAATTCCGAAAAGTATAATGAATACATTATAGTTACTAACAAATGGGAAGGGAGAGCTCGTCGATAAGAAACAAGCATGTTCTTCGCATATTGTGCTGTACTTAAGATTGAATGGCAAGTGTATGGCAGAAATCAAATATAAAGAGGTTTCCATAAAATTTTATTCGACTGTGATATTTTGTGAGTAATTTTAATTAATTTTGCAGCTTTTATACTTACATTTCTTTAATATGACGTATAATGTAAAGAGATTTTAAATATTATCAAACCATGATATGTTGAGAAATATACGTATAAGTAGTTTTAATTAGTATTCATATATAGGTTTATCCTTTTAGTGGTTGCAAGACCGACGGTATGACAAGGTTGTCAGCCGTTAATCGTTTGTTACCTAAAGTAATGAAATTTACGGTTACGAATATAGAACGATTAATATCCGAAAAACGCGTATAAATAGTTAAAATCTACAACAAAATCTACGAACAAAATTGTATTCAACTCGGTGGTTACGCCACCAAGCAAAAATGTTGAATGTGGGGCCCGGGGAACCCAAAAATGATTGTGGTGGAAGTATCATTGTATCATCAAGTATCATTTTTCGAAATGTCAGCTAAATGACATTGTATTTTGTATAAAATAGCATTATAATGAAATAAAAGTTTCTTCGAAATCATAGCTTTATGTGTGTTTTATGTAATTTTACTTGAAAATGAGAAATGGATAATCCATATTCAACCTTAATATTTTATTTTTGAAATCAACGGAATATAATGGAAAGACACACGTAATATTGAACAAGCGACACAAGAGAGAAGTTCTAAAATGTTGACATTCATTTTTAATCCACCGAACTTAACCTACAAATTAACAACCAATATGAATTTTAAAAATTTTACCTCAATCATATATTAAAATGCTACAATAATGTAATTCAGTCGTAGTCTATTGTTTAGAGAAAATATAAGTAGTCCTTCTCATATGTAGTAATCGAAATATGACCGATTTCTGCATTAAGGGTGG
This sequence comes from Philornis downsi, assembly GCA_019455685.1. Classification (NCBI taxonomy): domain Eukaryota; kingdom Metazoa; phylum Arthropoda; class Insecta; order Diptera; family Muscidae; genus Philornis; species Philornis downsi. Next base: position 2,725,070 of record JAHXMU010000037.1, read on the forward strand.
CTTATAAACGTTACTAACGCAGACATTGACAAACTTTTGCTTTCAAGAACTATGCCGAAAGCTAAGTCCTTCTCTGTGTGGTTTCAACCAGAAAACACTGTATTCTGTTCATTTCTAGGCACGACTGACATTTTCACATGGACTTCTTGCAAATAAATACCAATAAAACACAATTAATAAGTTTAAAAGATTTAAGACAATGCATTCAAATGATAATTGAGGCGAGGCAATTCACGATTTAATTCTCCAGTAACGCCTAAAATAAAAACATAATCTTTTTTTCCAATTCATAAAGAAGGAATAATTTGTGTGATTTAAAGAAAAAGATATTTAAATTTACTATAATAGCAACATCATTCGCCACTCTGTAATAATTATTTTTTGCTGTCCATTCTGATTTGAAAATTTCCGAAATATTAGTATATAAAGAGTTTAAACATAGCAAAGGATTACTTTTCTAAAAATATATATCGAGCAATATGTGAAACGAGCAGGTGCAGCGAAAATAAATCATCACCCAACCGTCAACTTTGCATGCCACTGAAGACCTCATTTAGCACAGTGAGAATAATCTAACAAAAACTGGGACAGTGGATTTCCACAAGTTTCTCTTGAGGCAAATTTTTCACCAGCAAAATAATTCGCCCTAAAAAACGGCAGGTTTTAATCATTTGATGCCAGATCCAAACTATAACGTGGATGTATAACAATATTTCCGACGTTTATGGTCTGCGCATAAATTCGTGGAGCATTCATACATTGAGTTTTTTTTTTTATTCAATGGATTTTTTTTGTTTTTTTTTTTTTTGTGTAATACTTAGCTCCTAGCCAATCAAAACATTGCCTACACGCCTCTTAGACTTAACGATTTCCATAAAGCTTTCTACTCCAAAGCGTGGTGCATTTTATCATCAAAATTACAGGAACGGAATTAGTGAAACCAAAATTGCACACGATTGACTATTACAGCTGTTACATCAGGATCATAAACGCAATTCACATTTTCAGTTGCCTGACTTATGTTTTCGCCTTTATCGAAGGAAAACTGTAAAATATGCCATATTTCTCCTTTGCTGGTGTCTCAAACAACACTGAGTAAAGCAATCACGAAACTGTCTCAGTATTTTTTTGAGAACAAAATTATATCGTTCTAACGCCATCTAGCGTAATCCAAAAACATTCGTACAACGCATGGTGTAATCTGCATAAAGACATATATTGGAAAAAGAATAGAATCTTTACTGTCTCTTACATTTAATGTTTGTCGTCTGCCATCTTAAATTCAGTATTCGAATTTGAAGATTAAACTTAAATAAGCTTTAATTTATAATAGGTATATTAAATACAGTTCTGTATGACTTACATTAACTCTGAAATTTCTCTAATGGTAGCACGGAGATCATCAAATTGATTTCAAGTTTAGCGTGATATATCTGCTATTTGTCGCTTTTATTTTATGGTTACTTTAAGACATTATGTGTGGAATATGGCATCTTCAAAAAGGCTGCCGCTGCGACGCCGTTAACTCAGGTGGATCCAGTTTACAGCGGCACTATCGTATAGATCTGGTAGAACTTGAGCCATGGTACGAGTTAGGTTGACTTTGAATGCACCATTCATTCGTAACTTATTGACATAGACTTGCGAGTTAAGAAAACTCCACAAATCTTGCTATCATGTTGAACCGGTGTACGCTTTCAACTGATCCATAACCAGTCAGTGAATGTATAGCGTTGTCATCATCGTTTTCCTGCAGCTTCAACAACTGAGGCAAAACGTGTGGAGTTCGTGCATGCTGCTCTAAATAGATTTCTTCAGGTGCTCCTGCAAACTCTCGTGAATAGGTGGGACGTTGACACATTGTTCGCTTGAACCATCAACTCGAATTTGGTCATCAAACTTTGGACAGTCAACTAGGAAAGACTACCATGAAGTAGAAACAACTTACTCAGGGTTACCGCAAAAGAAGCATTACTATAACAGTAAAGTTTTCCCATTTGCTGGACTCTGTAACTTGCAATAACAATTTGTTTTTGTTGTACGAAAAATAAAAACAGGAAAATTATGGTAAAATGAAGCGACGCAACTGCCAAGAGCTGACCAATCTATCCATAGAGCGTCCAAGATGCACATTTCTAGCTGTTGTGCACGGATTGGTAAAGTTATTATGCTAAAATGTTGTCAAAATTCTAACAATTATAGACGCTACTCTTGTTGGGTTGAGTAAAATAAATGATCCAGCATAGAAATTACAATCGGGTGAACCGATTTACATTTACCTTCACCAAGTTTGTTTTACATTGTACAAAATCGTACCGAACATCAGAAGGGGAGTGGTAATTCTTTAAGTTCTTATCAATAAATGAGTTAATGCCCTGAGTTAAGACAGAATACAGCATTTAGTGCAAATGGGTAAAAAATCCAAGAGTATCGGTTAAACTAGACAATCTGTATTGGAGATACCAGGAACAAACCAAGACCAGCGCAGTTCTTCATCCGATTGTATCTCATTCTACCAGGCATTATAATTAAATGCTATTGACAAGAAGTTAAGATATTGTTTTCAAATTTAAAAATTTGGTCGGGTTGGCTATCCAGTTCTCTCGCAGCTCACAGATAAATGCCTTTTTCCGATTTGTTATTGATTGAAAATATGTTCAATATATGTTTAACATTAAATTTGAAAATTTATCTCTTAGACATAATATTTGAACGCTAGATCTCCCATTTCATATTTAATTAAGTAATGATCGATTATTCGTCGCGTAAAAATATTTCGGATTCGTTCCACTCAAGATGCGGTAGTCCTGCTCATTTACGTGTCCATTAAGAGAAAAATGTTAGTAAAATTGTAAAAATTTACAAATAGCGAGTTTACGAAATTGTATCCTGATTGGAATCCTGAGGCATATCTTTAGGATTTTATACCAAATGCCGTCTAATGAGACGGATCGTAGCGAACAATCTGATAAAATTTCTGCGCGTTTTCTACAGTTCTTGGTGACATTACTCGCTCGGATTTTAGTGTTTCCGCCGATCTCTTCAAATTTTTTTATCCTTTTTTGAATGAGTAATATATGCTTGGCGTATCACTTAAGTAGTAAAAATCTCAAATATTGCAGAATCTTCTGCACGCCACAGTCGTCAAATCAACATTTTTGTAAAACTCTCGTACATACAATGCTCTGTTCGCTACCAAGAAACGTTCCACTGTGACTGAATTCCTAAGAGTCAGGATACTGGTTGATATGGCATGGCTCCCCTCAGATTCGTTGCCTCACGCAGTACCCTAAACATATATAAACTTTCTTGTGAGGCACCCTGTACTATAGCACAATAAATTTACTTCTGCGAGTGAAACTGGACTGTATTGTCATATCTCTTATAGTGACACATGTACAATTTAGTCTGTTAAGCTAAAATGTGTGACCCTCCAAAAACTCCTAAGCGGAGTATTTCACAAAGTCACACTATCGTTCCTATTTCTGAACTTTAATGTGGACGTTTGTTCATACGGATCTAGCGATATTACATGCCCATTCTGGCAACTTTCACACCAACATACATATAAGTACATTGAGTGAAGGTGTATAAAAGTCGATTGCCCTGTGTGTAATTTTTTTTTTTTTGTCTTTTGAGATAAATTTGTCCGGAATTAGTATAGTGACATCAGTATTAAATTGGTCAAATGAATAAATAATTGTTTGAAATAACTAAATATTTGTTTGGTGCAGCAATATCTTCGACTGCTTATACTATTTCCTAATATTAAAAATTAGTTTTCACATACCTAATAGCCAAATTTGGCAGCTTTTGTTAAAGCCTATTTTCGCAGTGTAACACTTCTTGCCAGTTTCATACTCGTGTATCTAAGCTTAAACAAAGAAAGTCTATGGATATTTTAACATGAACCTGATAGCGTTTGTCACATTTTTGCTTCTGTCATATGAGTGATATTAATGAAATATTAACATATATCACTCATAACTAAACGATACTTTATATTTAATTAATATCTCTTATGAGTCACCACATCAATCACTGTATCCAAGACAAAACGGTTTTTGTGTAAAATATAACGAAACACTCGTGTATTAATTTCTCGCGCACTCAAGCATATTTTTTTTCTGTGGTTAACTCAGATTTTCCTGCAACTTAACCGATGAAACAAAAATAGCAAATTGACCGTAAATCATACAATACACTCATCCATTTTTCCGTATGTGAGGTATAAATAGATTGTGCTGAGAGTGACCAGATACATATATATACATACACACACACACACACACACATTTATATCATGTTCTATGTATTTTAAATCATTAACAATTTACACGACCTCGTTGGCCAATAAACACATCATTAGAGGTTTAACAAAATAGCATTTGTAACTAACACACGTACACAGAAGCGAAACCATGCACATTTACATGTGTATATAAACGAACTTTTTCACGCATAGGCTTTTATGAAATCAAACCACATATATATACATTGACATTTACACATACAACTGCGGTTATGATGCGTTATAGCCACGGCCAAAGGATAACATTATAAGAGAAATGTGTGAAATTTGTGGTGAATACCATACATACACACAGACGAATAAATATACATAAACTTTTATGTGTATATATTAGATCAATTAGCGATGCTGTATAAAAACCTATTACTTTTTTGCAGCTGAAAAACTTGATTTCGTTTACTAAAATGTCATAAGATATTTATAATATCCTGATGACAATGTGCATTCACAAGTAAATGTAAATGCCACTACATTAGCACGCACGTGTGTGCGTGCATTAATGTGTATATATATGTTATTACATTGTGGTTTCCATTATGATTATTTAAGCACAAATTTTCACGATAAAACATGTGTTTTAACATTAACAAATATACTACCAAACACTACGCAAATGAACAAAAAACTGTAGAAATATTTATACAAATTTATAATAAATAAGCAATCCTCTACATTTATTGTAAACAACACACACGCATATGTCGTCGTATTTGTGCATAGCACAGCACAAAACGAACAACAAAATAACCAGCACAGTCTACTTGAGTGTGATGGTCATTTTAAGTTTGTGGATATGTTTGCCAAATGCAGTTATCAACTGTCAAATCAATTGACAGAAAGCAAGACAGGCAAAGGAAAAAGCAACATCGTTCAAATAGAGAGGGGGAAACAACATTCAAAAGAAAAATAGACACATGAATAACAGAAGACAGCTTGCAATGGAGTGAATGACAGGAATGTCAAAAATGACATGGCATAAGAAACAAAAGTTTAAAATAAAAGTAGTTAAAATCAACCAAAGGACAAAACTGAAGACACAATATGAGATATGAAAACACTACATAAATTTTACTCGAATAATATAAGTTTAAATCATGAGAAAAGAAAAACTAAAACAAATTTTATCTTTTAACTAATACTAAAGCAAAATTGAATTTTGCCTGTAATCAATACAGAAATTTCAGACAGGTGGACTGACTTTGATATACCTTCACCCAACATATTTCTCCATTGGCACAAAAGTAAGCGGGGTAGCAAAAGAGACGTGATTTAAAGCTAAGTTCTAATCAAAAAAATGTTCTGAATTAGAGCACAAAACTAAATAAAATACAATTAAGGAGTCCATGGATTAAATTAGGTAAATTCTACGGGGTACTGCATTTACGTTCTCACAACTAAGTTTATTAAACACATGACATGTGCTAAATTTGCCCGAATTAGTTGTAAATCGATCATTTGTATGGGAGGTACTAGAAGCGTTGATTGGTAAATTTTTCTTAAATTTTGCTCGGCCAGGAAGTCCAGCTTCGTGCTCTCCATCTGCATTCTCAGACATCACCTTAGCACAGAACTGGCGTACACCAAATTTGCACGAATTTAGTGTAACTCTGTAGGAGATGTGAACTTTAGAATATATGGATTAAATCAGTCATTTGTATGAGAATCACAAGAAGGGGAGTGATCAGCCGGCTGTTACCAATTGGACAAAATAATGGACAGAAATTGACTCAGACTCTATGTTTGCAAACCCTTCATTTATACCTTCATTTATACCTTCATTTATACAATTTAGTGCAACCAGATGGAAGATATAATACAAAGATTATATGCATTAGATCAGTCATTTGAATGAGAGGTTCTGTTCACCTATCCATTTTTTCAGATATTACTTAATTCCTGCTAACACAGCTGGTTACAAAAATGCAAAACGCTGCAGTTTTCAAGTTAAGAGCTATGTAAAAAATTTCGAATTTCGAAAAATCGTTCAATTTGTATGGAAGGAACTGGAAAGAGTGAGCCAGACTATGATCTGGCATAATGTTAAGTTGTACCAAACTTTAAGTATTTTATTTCATTTTTCTTGCCTAACAGCTGGACAGACGAACATCGCTCAACCGATCCATAAAGTAATAAAATACATTGATTGATTGCCAAAAATAAAAGCTACCTTAGAGGCTTCCTTCAGGATGTTTCATTTTTGGTGTACATATGTAATCGGGTGAGAGTATAATAAACAACTTACCTTCTATATAGTATCCCCACAAAATATATCACCTTCGAATTTTATAAACTACTAGCGGACCCGGAGAACTGCGACTCGTCACAATTTAACGCCTTCAGATATACCCCCGAGTAATAATAAAAAACAGATAGCTCAAATTTCAATGTGATTTATTTGAATGGAATCGAAATCAGTAGAGAGCATTATGATGAACAATATTTTTTGATTTGTTTTCCGACTCAAAAACAAACAACGAAGACGGTTGTCCCCAACACGCGAACTGGCAACGTAGAACTGACCGTACGAAATACAGGAAGATTAATCCCACAGACTTACAACGATTGGCCTTGCGATTTATTGATTGTCATCGCAAAAGCTAATTGAATGGGGAACTGAATCCTCTTGAATTGGTATGGAAGATCAGTTGGAGTTATCGAAATTCGTGGGATAAAGATTTCCTCTCCTTTGAATTTGTCCTTGATGATCGTCGCTTGAATCACATTGTTCATCAGTTTCGCTTCATCCTCGTCGATCACTCTGTCAATAGATTTGTACGAATACAGTTTTCCAGCGATTTGACTTTTAATAACTAAATTCAAGCTATCGACGTCTTTACTCTTAGCTGCTGTTATTGCCAGTTCACTAATCCAATCGAGATTTTTATAATGCCGGGGAACACTTTGGTTATGAGTTCCTCCTTCGACAATGTGATGTGGTGATTGTGCAACGCGAACTTGTGCACAATACTTGTGGTATTAAGCGCATCGCAGCGCCATCTGTTATTTATCTCGTTAACTTCTCCACCCAAAATTCACGCAAAACATATTTTATCACAATAAATTTCATAATTTTCCGAACTTTACAACGAATTTTCCAACTTTACACAGTCCAAAATCAAACAAATTGAAAATTTTCCGGAATTTTCCGGGTTTTCCACTAACAGATTTCTATTTTGCCATTCGAAAAGCCATTCCAGAACAATTGTACTCAAAATTCCATACAAAGAATCCATTTTCGATTTTTTCAATTTTCCCACTTTTCCGGAGGGTTTCCCCAAAATGTTCTTTCGTAAAAACCTTCTCCAGGCAATTACGAACAACTGAGAAAAAATTTGAGCCAAATCGGCCCAGCCGTTCTCAATTAATGAATTACTATACATTTTTCTCACCATTTTGCTTGATCTTCATGTGACTGAATTAAATCTGGATTCTAATATCCGTTGGCTGTTCCTCTCAATACGATTTGCTCGATGTTCAGGACTTTCAATTACTCGAGAATTTCTTGATCTTGTAGCCGTACGGCCTCTGCGACCAATGTTCCTACGTCTGATTGGCGGCATCTCACTCACTTATTATGAAAGTTAATTGAAAACAAAATCAATACTATAATCTAACACTGTTTCAGACCAGAATTCATTTTTATATATAAGATAAGAGAGAAGAAGAAGAAGAGAAAATGTTCTTCGTTTTTTCTTATAAAAAAAGTTATTGCTGAAATTATACTCACCAACACCTATATTATATTGCACAAAAAATTTGAGCGCACGGTTAACTGTATTTTAAAATTTTCACTTTTTGCAGCAAACACAATAGTACTGAATAAGGCTCGTAAACAATTTTCACAAATAGCACTAATTAGGAACTTTTTAAAGTTTAAGCTTAGGCTAAGTAAAAAAATTGAGAAGTGAAAAGAAGGCAACATGATTGACAAAGTTAGGTGTTTGAGTTTCTCCTAAAAGTTTCTCATACATAGAAAAATGAGAAGTGAAATAGAGTCAGTATATGAAAAACTTAAATTTTCCTGTAACAGAATCAGAAATAATGTTTTTTTAATTTTTGATTTCTTCGGGTGGTACCACGCCTATTTGTCCAATCCCGCCCATATTTGCAGCAGAACTTACAATATGTACACCAAACATATATACCAAATTTTGTTCACATATTGTTAGCCGAAGCAGAAATAATGGATTTTTAATTTGTGGTTTGTGTGGGAGGTACCACGCCCCTTCGTCTAATCCCGCCCATATTTTCAGCAGAAGTTACTATATGTACACCAAAGATATATACCAAATTTTGTTCAAATACCGTTAGCAGGAGCACAAATAATGGATTTTTAATTTGTGGTTTGTATGGGAGGTACCACGCCCCTTTGTCCAATTGGACCGAAGTATAAATCTAAACCACTCGGAGCGCCACTCAAATGCATACAAAAAGTTTATGCAAATCCGTCACTCCGTTCTTTAGTTATGCTGTGGCAAACACACGCCAAATCATTTTTATATATATGAGATATGAAAGTGTGTTTATTTCGCTAGCTTGTGAACTCGAAGAATATAGGCCAGTCAGCAAGTTAGGGTAGAAGATATGACAAGCGGTGAAAACCCTTAATACTTTCTCGCCAATTGTATGCCTGTACTTGTATAAGTTGTTAGCAGGCTGCTCAACATAATCATTTCTTATTTTTTATTCCTGAAATATTATATTACGATTAATTATAAATTTCATTTCAATATAGCAACATTTTCAGGATCTATAATTTGTTTAACTTATCATATTTTCCATCAACATGAGCACCCAGTATAAGAAAATCGAAAGAAGCGGTTCTATCTAATCCAACTTGTGCACCAAATGGATGTCAATCATTAACCCATTCATTTTTGTTGTGGATATTGAATTGAATTTAATATTGTTTGCAGTCTCACTTTATTTTAATAATCTTTATCTGCCATTTATGCTGCAAATATTCGCATAAAAGCAATAATAAAATTGTCGTTACTATTTCCTGGAATAATTAACAAGCTCTCAGTGCCCATGTGTAAAGTGCATGTTAGTATTAATTAACTTTTTTGCTTTGCGCTAACGCCCGGCAATATGAAAAAGTCGATGTTATGTGCATAATTATGAATTAACTAAGCTAAAGTTTTAACTATAATAATTAATTAATTAGCAATAATTAATCATATTAACATACAAAACCAGGAATTGTAATTTTTTTCTCTATAGGAGCTGGAGTCCTTTATTCAGAAAATAAATGCAAACGATGTAGCAAAAACAAACGTATGTAATCTGACACGTTTAATTATAAAGCGTTAAAAGAATTTACATAAAAATACAATTCATTATTTACCACAAAAAGTGGTAAATATTTCATATATAAAAAAGGAGCGTATGAAACTTACTCTTCATATGTAATATAAATAATGCAATGCCTGGCAAGAATGTTTTTATACTTTTACACAAAGAAAATGAAGGTATATATCATTAGATACAGCATTGACGTTAGACCCAGAAAGAGGCCTTTAAAAAGTACCAAGTATGCTTCATGATTTTCTAGGTCGTTTGAGCAATGTTCGATGGCTGTTTGGCTGGCTTGTAGACTCGTAAATCATCAGGAACCTTCTCAAAACTACTAGACATTATAAATAGGCTATATCGACCCTTCTCTTCTTGTGCCTCCTGTTTAAATAACAATAACTTATATTATTACTCTACAATGTTTAGCAGAATTTGGAAAAATCGACCGAATAACCAGGGTGTATAACCCTTATAAATTTTCCGCTATAATCCTTATTTGGCAGACTAAGGCTACCTCAAATTTATCTGTCGTACTGCTTTATAATATTTGGTAGGATCTAAGAAAAATGTATTTATAATTATACCAAACTATATTACATATGTATAAACTACATGCAACTATATTAGCATCTTTCATTCAATTACGCTAATCTTAGTACAATTTGGCACGTACCAGACACTTAGCACTGCGAAGTAAGGTGGATTAGATTACCACGCCCTTAGTATACGATACTGGCAAATCAAGTATAGATTTCAAAAATTACTCATTATTTGGAGGAATATTCCCATTTCCCATTAGTAGAAAAGGATTAAAAATTAAGAAAGTCCCTAATAACATTTCCTCACATTTTGGTACCAACTCAAAAGTGTATCGGTTGAAGGTATATTTAATATTTAGACAATGCATACAAGAATTATTTAAAATGATATTAAAATATATTTGCTGTAAATAATTCAATCTTATGCATTAGTATTACTGTCTACACCAGAAGGTGAAAACCCATGATTATTTTACTAATACTCTAATTTACAATAAGGAATAAAAAATCTTATTATAGTTGCCCAAATGTATAGGCTGGCAATGCCGTCGACTAGAGGCGAATTAGGTATATGCTTCTTCGCGTTAATTCTGGCATTTTTTGATATAAACAAAAATTTGCATTATCAGCAGGCACACATCGCCCGCCATTGTAAAATAAAATATTTAAAACCAATGGAGTGGTTTCTTTTTTTTGCTGTTTGGCTTTAGTGGAGGCTCAAAATAAAGAGCATCAACTCGGGCATCCTCACCGCCAACAGCAGCTCCGGCAACCGTATCTCCGGCAACAGCTCCGGCATCAGCATCTCCGGCAACAACCGCACCTGCGTGAGCATCTCCGACAACAGCATTTCTGGCAACAACAACACCGGCATCAGCAGCTCCGGCAACAGCATTTCTGGAAGCGACGATTACACCAGCAACTCCAACACCGGCTCCGGCAAATATCACCGGTAAGTCAGAGTGTCCGCGTAAAAACATTGGTCCTTCGAGCCGAATATTAAAATAAATAAAGCTGTAAGATTAAGCCAACGTTGTCCGAAAAAAAGAAGAAAAGTGAGATTAGCTAATATGGTCTGTCAGTTCGAAATTTTGAGGTTATCCCATATTAGTGTGGGTTGAAGTAAGTTACACATATTAAGAGCCGTTAGCTCAAAATTTGTTTGTGCAAAATTTATGGTTAATGCACGAATTGGCTCATCTCAAATGTTCGCCATTTTAAATGACTGCGTCCATGTTTAAAATATCACCGTGTTTGGGGAAAGGAAAATTTGACTAACACCGACGAATCACTGATCCATACATCGAAAGTATAAACAGTGGAGAAATTTGTTGATTTTGTCAAACTCGGTACAAAAAAACATTTAAAGTGGTCCGAAAATCATTCAGGAAAAGATTTTTTCACTTCAAAGAATGTCTTTATTTGAGAAATATATGCAAGCTGCAGATGAAATAATGGCGACAGAAGCTCAACTCGGAGAATAAGACTTCTCGGACTATTCTCTGGAAGACACAGAGTTTGAAAAAGCCGAGTTGACAAACATTTGGACCAAATACAAAAAACTATATGAAGAAAGCGGTATAGGGCTTACAGGCAAAGAGAAAGAGCTGTCCGTAGTCCAAGCAAAACACCCACAGGTACGTAAAGCGTACGTAAAATGCATAAATTGCGTGGCAAAGGCAAAGAAAAAGATTCCTGTTGAAAATACAACAGAGCCTACTCCAGTAGGCTCCATGAAGATTACGTGTCGTGACCCACATTTCGGGAAATGTTCACCGCGTTTTATGTAGAAAACGGAAAGATAAGCCCTGTAGGAAAAGTCTTCTATTTATTTCAAAAAACCAGTGGTGAAACAAGGGAAATAAATCAAAACGTGGCCCTTACAGCTGAAAATTTCGAATTCGCTTGGCAGAATTTGAAAAGCTAGCACGAAAACAAACGCATTTTGGTAAATTCTCAATTGAAATTGTTATTCAATTTAGCCCCTTGTCAAAAAGATTCCGCACAAGAAGTGAAAAGGCTCCAAAGAGAGGTTAATAATTGTATGTCGGTTCTTTAATTATACGACATAGACATCGAGTCATGGGATCCGATCTTTATGTTTCAATGTTCCTCAAGATTATCGGAACAAAAATTGAATCTTTGGGAGTAGTCTGTAAAAAAGAAAACAGAAATTCCCAAATGGAAGGATCTTAATAATTTTTTGACGGATCGATATCATGCATTAGAAAGCGTGTCTGACATAGCAGCCACTTATACCCAATGGGCCAGCGGTTCCCAACCGGGTTTTAACAAGAACAATCAAAATGATTCAAAGGTTAGGCAAATAAAGTCTCATCACACTAAAATGGAAGTCTCTCAAAGCTAATTAAGTAAACAACCACATGAAATTAGTTCTTGTGGAAAATTTCTAAATATGGACCACAAAAATCGAGTTTCGGCGCTAAGGAAATTCCGATATTGCTTCAATTGTTTGAAGACAGAACATATGTATTACAATTGTACAAGTACAATGGAAGCTCTTTAATCCGAATGGTGTGTAATCTGAATTATCCAGTAATCCGAATTGAAAATATTTGGCATTGCATATTCTATAGTCCGTATTGATTGCAGCTCGCTAAACCGAATTTGTGTTTTCTTTATTATTGTGTTCTCTTTATCGTTGTTACTATGTCAAAAATAATATTATACTGATATCTGAATGTGGGCAATATAAAACAATGTTTTTACCACCAAATTGTACAAGTATAATTCAGCCTATGGATCAGAACGCGATAAGACTTACTAAATTATATTATAAGAAAGACATCTTGTGTGAATTGGTGAATACTGAAACGAATAACACGGATGCCTTTTTAAAAAAATTCAGCATGAAGGACGCTTGTGAATTGCTTAAGCGATCGTGGGACAGGATACCGAATTCTACTTTAAAGTCCTGTTGGAAGCAAATTCATTCTCAGAGATGGACTTCAGGGAATAGCATCCCATTGGCATTATTGCACCAAGAATTCCTTGAGATTGACTCTGCAGATTGTCTGCAAGATAATGAAGAAGTCCGCGCAATTCAAAATTTATTTCTTTCCAATAACGACGTGCAAATTTCTCAAGGCGAAATAATTGATTGGATAAACGACTCTTCCATTACTATGAGCAGTGATTCACAATCGGACGCTGAAAACATTGAAGCAGAGCTTACTTTGTTTAATCACGTTAAAGATAGTGAAGTCATACAAGCTTTAAACACATCAATAGATTGGCAAAGGAACGTGGCATAGAAACAAATCATATTTTGATGCTAAAAGAATTGCGAAATAAAGCTATAGAAGGATGCGCATTGAAAAAGCAGACAACCATTACAAACTTTCTAAAAAAATATAATTTTTATTTTGTTGATTTTTTTTTTTCTTTTATGTCGAATGAATTATTTTTTCTGTTTTTTACACAATTGTTGATTTTTTTCGATTGAAATAAAACTTGTTTACAAATTATAACTGGTGTTTTAGTGCATTAAAAACAAACTATAAATTTTAACAGCCTATTCAGTAATCTGAATATTTCGATAATCCGAATCATTAATTCGGATTAGCGAGCTTATACTGTACTAATTGTTGCTCTAAATGCGATAAGAAACATCATAATCTTTTGCATAGAAATTTGACTATAAAGGGAAATCAACAAAATTCAACAAAAAATGTGAGACAAAATACAAGGCACCAAAATTCGAACGAAATACAGTCCACAGGAGTATCTATGATTTCTAGTGTTGCTCAAACAAACCATGTTACAGTAATGAAACAAGTAATGTTAGCCACAGCATGGGTTAAGGTATTCAGTTGTGGTTTAACATAAAACTCGCATCCGAACATGGATGTATAAGAATCCATGTTCGGATGAGAGTTTTATCTCTAGAAGAATACAAAACCAACAAAGTTGCTCACTGTATCATCAGTTCCAGCTGAAGTAACGGGACTAAACGGAGAAGTCGTAAGCAAATGCGACAAGAAGGCACATTTTACAGTCACGTCAACTAAAAATCCTAATGCAGTGCTTAATGTAGAGGCACTGGTTGTTCCCAAAGTCACTGGTAATATACCTACCCATACATATTGCCCAATCAAGGTTAAAGAATTACCAAAGCTTGATTACGCAGATCCAACTTTTTACAAAAGTGGTCAAATAGATTTATTACTTAGAGGTGATTTATATCCGGAGATACTGAAAGATGGAGTCCACCGAGGAATATTTTGAACGCTTGTAGCCCAACAAACTATATTTGGCAGGATTGCGAATGATCCAACATCCAGCAAACCTCAACCTTCATCGTTTAAAGTCTCTCATTAACAAAAGTGTCCATTACTGAACAGTTGACTACATTTTGGGAGTTAGAAGAGGTTGCTCATAGTTCCATATTATCACAAGAAGATAGGGAGTGTGAAAACATCTACCTTTCTACAACTGTGAGAAACTCAGAATGAAGATATATAGTTAGTTTGCCCTTTAAGAGCAATTCTAAGCCACTCGGCCCAAACAGACATATTGCATTGCGTCAATTTGAGAGGAATGAAAGTTCGCTAAATCGAAGACCAGATATAAAAGCTCAATATGACGAAGTAATGAACGAGTATTTAACTTTAAACCACATGCAGAAAGTCGAAATGTCTGAGAGGTGTCCTAAGTATTATTTGCCTCATCATGCCGTTTACAAACCGAACAGTACGACAATCAAATTAAGGATAGTTTACAACGCCTCAAGCCACACAAGTAATGGCATGAGCGTAGATAACATTTGACTTGTAGGGCCGACACTACAAAATAGTTTAGTCTCGTTCGTAACAAAATGGCGTCTGTACAAATATGTCTTTAGTGCCGACATTACAAAAATGAATAAACAGAGATTGGGATGACCCTATTAGTGCTGTGTCACTACAACATTGGCGCTCCTTCATTGATATTTTCAATGATATAGATAAATAAAAATAAATAAAAATAAAATAAGAATTTCGCGTTGGGTTAAATATTCTCCCAACACTAAAGTAGAATTCCACGCATTTTGTGACTCTTCAGAATTAGCGTATGCAGCATCACTATATATAAGAGTTCAAATGGGAAAAACTGCCTATACAAATTTACTTGTGTCAAAAACCTAGGTAGCTCCCACTAAAAAGATCACTTTGTCGCGATTAGAACTTTGCGGTGCGGTCCTTTTAGCCAAGATAATAGAGAAAGAAGCCCCCAGTCTTGAGATTACTAACTCTTCACCACATTTATGGTCCGATGCAACAATAGTTTTAGCTTGGCTCAAAAAATCACCATCACATTGGAAAAACTTCGTTGCGCATAGGCATAGACAACAAAAACTAGTACCATGTGGCCTCTCATCATAATCCTGCTGATTTAGCAACCCGGAGACCATGGCTAGGCTAACATGAAACCCTGTGGCCTTTCACCTCGACGGAGTTTGAGACTTCAGAGGAAGCAAAAGGAGCACAAGTACATATTGCCAAATCGACGGAAAATGAAGATATTCTTCATCGGCTTTCATGTCTTGCCTACGTACTCCGATTTGTGAATAAAACCAGAGCGAAGCGTCTGAGTCCAGTTCGGTATGAATCATTAAGAATTTCAGACGAAGAACTGTCCTTTGTACGAAACCGTTTGTTCTTATTGTCTCAAAGGAAACACTTTGAACAAGAATACAATTGCCTGTCAAAAACGTGGAAAATAAATCCAAGGAACTCTCTTATCACTCTTAATCCTTTTCTGGATAAAAATGTCGTAATACATGCTAATGTTCGGCTGGATTCAACAAAAAACCTATCTAATCATGAACGCCACCCTGCGATACAGTAGTCGCTTAGTACAGTAGTCGCTTAGCTCGTCTATACGTCGGCTTCATACATAAAATGGCCTATCATGGTGGCACAATTCTCATGCTAAATATAACACGCCAAGAATGTTGGATCCTTAATGGAAAAATTTAATAAAGACCTGCATCCATAGTTGCAAAGTTTGCGTCTTATATAGAAAAAAGCTTCAAGGTCAAATCATGGGTGTGCTCCCTGACGAGAGGACTGCATTCAATCGGCCCTTCACAAATACGAGGGTAGATTTCACTGGCCCTTTTGAAATCAAAAGTTTTACAGGAAGATACAGCAAATTTATCAAGGGCTATGTATGCGTCTTCGTCTGTTTTATAACTAAGGCTCTACATTTGGAGGCTGTAAGTGATCTTTCTACTCCCGCGTTTCTAGCCGCATTGTCCCAGCGGGGTTGCCCAAATAAGATTTTTTCCGACAATGGTAGGAACTTTGTAGGCGTAGCAAAACAGATAGATTCTAATTTTGTTGCCCACGTAAAAGAATTTTGGGAAAATGCCGTCACTAAACACGGGCATCAAAAGCCGTCGTGGCATTTTATTCCTGCTGCCGCCCCACATATGGGTGGTCTATGGGAGGCAGGTGTTAAAAGTTTAAAAATCCACCTAAGGAAGACAGCTGGTCAGCTTAAATTCACCTTTGAGGAATTTTCGACGTTACTCGCCACTATAAAAGCATATCCTAACTCTCGGCCTTTGTCTTCACTTTCTAATAATATGGAAGAAACAGCAGCCTTGACTCCTGCGCATTTTTTGATCGGCAAAACTATGCCGACCCCGGCAGAGCCCGAAGAATTGGGAAATTCTGATACTGTTTTAAATCGGTGGCGCAAAGTGAAAGTAAACCAACAAGAATTATGCCGGCGTTGGGAAGAGGAGTATTTAAAAGAGCTGCACAAGCGTAATAAATGGAAGACACCTCAGGCAGATCTAGAAGAAGGCGATATAGTTGCGCTAAAAAATGAGCCAAGTTGTGCTACAGACTGGCATTTAGGCTGTATTGTCAAGGTACATCACGGACCAGATGAACGAGTCCGTGTGGCTGACCTTAAGACGCAGAATGATACTATAACACGGCCCATTCACAAATTGGTTCGTTTACCAAGTACTTCTCCATCCCCCTCTTTTTCATCTCAAGTATTTCGATGTGATCGTATCTCTAAATTACTTACCACTCATTTGATCGTAGCTCTAAATTACTTACCACTCATTTGATTCGTATAACCTAAATTTGATGCTAAGCAACACGTCTCAGTGTCCTTCCAGGTCACTACCATGCTAATCTTTTTTAATACCAACTATAGTTGTGTCTTATGCAGCCGGTTGCACGCTATCAGGCAGTGTTCCTGGTTCTAAATTATGACGATAGAAGAGAAGCTACGGGTCGTAGCCCAATATAGCCTGTGTATCCACCCGTTAACCGAGGAAAAACTGTGGTTTAAGATGACAGCCAAAGTCTGCGTCATTGCCCACCAAGGCGGTCGCTCTACCCCAACACGGGCTCTTATCGATCCAAATGCCGCCAGGTCGTCGATTACGATGCGTGAAGCTAAACGTCTCTTTTGCGACATAATGCGCGGCCGAACTACGATTACAATATGCCACCGAGATCAAGAAGAGCGACGAATAGAATTGCGATGCGCAGTAGAAGAACGGGATTATGGATTCAGTCTAATGGCCCAAATACATCGAGTTGTAACTGAAATTCGCGTGCAAGACCAGCGCGAGGCTGACTTACTATGAACCTTACCCCGAAGGTACCACAATATACTAGGGGCAAATGCAGCGCATCGTATCCTAATTGGACCTGCGATAGGACGTGCAGGGCTGATGCTGCGTCAAGATACGATATTTGGGGAGGTGTACATCGCCGTGGGACTAAAGATTACAGCTGAAGAATTACGCAATATACACTTCTAGCGCTCTAATGAAGTTTGAAATCATTTGTTTACCTATTCACTACTGAGTTTGTTTATATATTTATTTATTTTCAACTTTTTTCTACAATTTATTATATCTGTAAATGAAATCCAATGAATTTTCAAATAATTTAAAGATAAGGAAAAACCATATATGAATTGTTCCTATTTAATTAATACTTAAATTGATGAATAAGTTTAAATAAGTTGCATTCGTGCAAGGCGGGGAGTATGTCTACACCAGAAGGTGAAAACCCATAATTATTTTACAAATACTCTAATTTACAATAAGGAATGAAAAATCTTATTGTAGTTGTAGTCCCGGCTCAGCATCTCCGGCAGCCCCAGCTCCAGCAACAGCAACTCCGGCAACAACCGCACTTGCGTGAGCATCTCCGACAACAGCATTTCTGGCAACAACAACAGCGGCATCAGCAGCTCCGGCAACAGCATTTCTGGAAGCGACGACTACTCCAGCAACTCCAGCACCGGCTCCGGCAAATATCACCGGTAGGTCAGAATGTCCGCGTAAAAACAATTACTTATACGTCAAAAATTTGAAATTTTAATTTGTCAAAAGAATCAAACGCTGGAAAGTGTATTAATTATACACATAATTTAAATTCAACATTTTGTATAATATTAAGCTCATTACTCCTTATTTAGCTAAACATTAAATTTATATTACTCATACGCACCTTGTACATGGAAATGGTTTCTATTAACATTACTTACATTACTGGCAATCGATGAAATTGTTTAATTAAAAATAAATGAAACGCATTCATGGACAGGAAATACTCACAAAATCTGCTTTACTTCAGTATATGTATACCAAAAAAAACTGTGAACTTTCTGACAGGATAATAAAAATGCTGAAATACTTGTGTTTTCATAATACACAAATTATTTGTAATTCACAACGAAAAGGAAGCGCTAAAAGCAATTCAACGAATGTATCGATATCATAGCGAGAAGTTGTCTTATTTAAACAAATACTTAAAATTCCACATTTTCTAAAATGCAAAATTTAAATTACAAATACATATCACAGGTAAGAACGTTTACTATTTAAACAATTACTTTAAATTTAATTCTACTAATATTACTTATCTGTCAATCGGTAAAAACATTCAATTAAAAATAATCATGCGGTTTATAGATAAGAAAACGCACAGCTTTCATCATGCCTCAATATTCCTAATTCTCTCGAAATATTATATTTTGTATATAAATAATGAAAAACGTGACAGTTCGTCCGTTCATTAATAAAAGATAAAGACCTATTTTGAAATAAAATTTGGCATATTACCAAAGAAATGCCGGAAGTGTCCTTTTTATTGTTTGGCCTGCATGCAAAATCAATCTTGTCTTAATAGCCGTTAGGGAAAATAAATGTTAACAAAATTAGAATTTAAGCTAGAACATTCCCTATTACCAAACAAAGAAGATGCGCCGCAAAGAATACTGAATCAACGTGAACAGGTGGGGAACGAAAAATAAACAATTGCTGTAAAAAAATACTCGGCAAAACGTGTCTCTGGCAGTAAAATTGTTTAAAAAGAATTGTAACTAATAAAAATGCAAAAGGGAATCGTAGAGGCATGCTGGTTTATGTACATATAGAATAAATATAAAATATTATGATTGTTAGATAATGTTGTATTGCTGCAGATATATAGTTAAATCAGGCTTCTGCAAACATATTAAGAAGAGCCTAACCCTCCAGACTCTTAATTAGCAACAACTGCCTACTGAAATTATATCGATCTAATGCTAGATACACTGGGTGAACTACAAGCGGCTGCATTGACCTAACATACATCCCTGCATGTGGAGGGAGACCAAGATGATCTTGATTCACAAAGCCGGGAAAAACCTCCCACACGGGATCAAAATATTTTAGACCTATCCGCCTTTTCATAACACTAGAGAGATCCATTGACAGCTATCCTAGGACAAGCATAGGCCGGCAGCTGTTGTCGGATGGACAACATGCTTTCTGCAAGGGTAAGCCCACTGACACCGCCCTAAATGACTTGGTTGGATTCATCGAAGGTTCACTCGCTGTCAAAAAGTGTACTTGGTAGCCTTTCTAATAAGGTTTCTCCTGACACGATAGTTGCAGCACTATCAAACCTGTTAGTACACGTCAGTATTAGGAGGCTAGTATACGACCTTCTTACGAAGAGACGTATCAGGGAGAAATTAGGATCGTCGGACCTAAACAGACTTGTCAGTACGTATATATCCCAAGGGGGGTGTTCTATCCCCCCTACTACAGAACCTCGCTCTAAACAGTATTCTGTTTTCTTTAGAGGAGGCTCGTGTTAAGGTTGCCGCATACGCAGACGAAATGAAAAAGGGCTCTTCTCACTATAACGAAGTAAGCGGGGGAAAACGGTAATTCAGAAAAGACCGAAGTTGTTTTATTCACTAGGAGGTACAAGATTCAACCTGTGGATCACATCTCCCTGGGAGGTACTGAAATTATTTTCGCGGACTGTTCAAAATACCTTGTACAAGAAGCTGAATTTCAAAATCAACATTCTGGACAGGGCCTTTAGTGGCGCTATATACGTGCAAGACGGCAATAGGGAAACAATGGGGATTAAGGCCTCGCATTGTTCATTGGTTGTACACTGCAGTAGTGAGGCCGATAATGTTGTATGGAGTTATCGTTTAATGGAAGGCTCTTGAGAAGTCCACATATCCCTGGACATAATCAGTATGCAGACTGCCGCAACTACGGCAGTAGGATTAAGAGAGCCGTTACAGTGATCAAACAGTGGTTATGGTCACAGTGTGATCCTTAACACGGTGCCTGACATGACCATATCATAGACCATGGACTACACTCTGGTTGAACCACTGTTTGACAAGAAATACCATAATCGTATACTTACACCAGATAGAAATACATGGAAATGTAGAACTTCTGGTATAAGACTGTATGATACGGTATTTTTTGGAGTCTGCTCGAAAGATCTAGGGCTAAGTATAGCAAGAAGACTACCTGATGACTGTAGTGTTTATCAGGCCGAAATTTTGGCCATTAAGGAAGTGGCAGAATGGCTGAAATAGAACGTCTTTACCACGCTGGCGATTAACATATTCTCTGACAGTCAAGCTGCCATTAAATTCCAGGATTCTGTCTTCCTGAACTCAACGTCAACCCTGAAATGCTCTCCTAACGAAATGGCTCATCATTTCAATATTCATCTTAAGTGGCTGCCGAGCCACAGGGACATACCAGGGAACTGAAGAGCAGACGAGCTGGCTAGGCTAGGGACAACCTTACAGACTCCAGCCGAGTTGAAGCTGGTGAGCATGCCTCTAGCCGCTTGCAAGTTCCTACTAAGGAATAGAGTATATTTAGAATTAAATGGTATGTCGGCGTATCTCTGAGGCTGTAATCAATCCAGACACAAACTGTTGTCGCTATCAAGACCAGACGACTCATTACGACTGGACGCTGTCTGATTGGAAGACGTGCAGTAAGACTGAAGGTTACGACTTGTAACTTTTGCATGAAGATGAAGATAAAGAGGAGGAGGAGTCCATAGAATACCTTCTCTGCAATTGTCCCGCCTTGTCGAACAGGCGGAGATTAACGCTGGGCTCTCATTTCTTTAGGGACGTAGGAGATCTGAATGATATAGATATTGTCCGTCTTAAGAGCTTCTTGAGGTGCTTAGGATGGTTCAACGGAGGAAATTAGGAAATTAGGATCCATATCTCTAGTTTCCGTGGTATCACAATGGACTATACGGTCTCAGTGAGTCTGCCTATTCAGACTGCCACACTGACCTAACCTAACCAAATCTAAATAGGATGCTAACAGACGTGACGTGATTATTAGTACAGAGGACTGTCGTTCCTATGGTCGTGGGTCCATATGGACCCACTTTTCTTCAGCTCCTGGATTGTAGACGGAATATTGTACAGATGATTGGCCTAAGTTCGACATGTTGATGTTGGCCGAGTTCTTCCTTGAGTTCTCGTGCGAACTCTTATGAACACCGGCTATAAATTCGGCGGTTCTTATTTTCTTAAGTGATATCAATAACATGTCCAAATTTAAAATATTTAAATCTGATATACTGTTGATATACTGTTTGAATATTTATGAAACAGCTAGTCTTCTGATGAATGTAGTCTAAAGGAGAAGACGTAACCTTAACGAAAAAAAAGATATGATGTAAATCTCAACACTGCATTGTTTCTATCAGGAATCCTGACAAAACCTCAATTTTTCAATTTTTCAGTTCCAACAATTTATTTTTTAATTTGAATCAGAAGTAAAAAATGATTGCCACTTCGGTCTTTTGCCGGAAAAAAATCTGCAGCCAAATTTCTATGAATGTTAAGTTTTCAACAATTTCCACAACTATTGAAGTTTTTAGTATATTTTTCAAATTGAAATTGCGCCTAACAAGTTCGCCGATATGGTTAAATTCGCTATTTAAGATTGTTGGTGGGGAAAAGAATTGAATTGAATTGGATATGAATTTTGCTCAATTATAGTTTTTTTATGCTATAGTTTTTCTACGTCTTCCACCAATTAAAAACAATTAATAATGGCGCTTAATTTTTTTAAGCGCTTAAATATGCCTCAATTTTTCTGAAGTGTGAATGGAAAATTTTGAATTTGTTGAATATTTTTGTAACATTAACTATTTTTGTTCAAGTAATCTTGTATTTAAAAAAGTCAGTTAAAAGTGCAACAAAATCTAGCCAAAATTTCATAAGCCAAATTTGACATTTCGACGTCCTACTTCTCGCTCTCTATTTCAACATCACTTATTCCACTATACTAGAATCGATTCACCGTTTTGAAAAAATTGCATTGTATGAAATTAACTTAGACACCATGCTCACACGAAGTGCATTGAAATACTGAAACGATGTGATTTATAGTCTCGATGATTTAAAGCCGTGTGAGTAATATTAATGAAACCACCCATTGTTTGAAGTTCAAGAATGAATAATATTAAATAACTTAAAAAAAGTGTTAGACATACATACAAGAGCTAAATTTTGTAGTCCATTCTTCTTCATTTCTCGATTCCTTCATTTTTTCTGAATTTAGGAGCCATACTTTTCCGATTTTCACTTCTCAAGCAACCTTTCCTGCGTAGTAAATAAGAAATACGCTGGATGGGAAATCAACTAATTTCAAATCATTTGAACTTGATCGTCGTTATCGATCGCAAAATGGGACATTTTCTTTCTTAAATGTAGTTAATACGGTCCCGTAAGACCGCTTGAATTGTCATCAGCTTTCCCGCCGACGATCTTCTATTTTACATATTTATTTATTTTATTTTATTTTATTTTATTTTTTTTTTTTTTTTGTTTTTGTTCAGCCGCTGTTATCTATTATTTTAAGTTTTACTACATCGCTGATGTTTAGTAATACATACTTATATTTCATACTGACGAAAGGGTGTAACAACGCCGCCGTGAATCGACGATCCCGCACTTGTTTGAAACACGCACATTCCTGCTGATATTCCCCAAAAAAACCTTTCACACATTGATCCGACAGACTGTGGCATTGTCGATAATTAGTGACTTAACATCCACAATTTTATGTCATAGATAAGATGATTTTTTAGGCATTAAACCTCTCATATGTTGATGTTTGATCAATGGAATATGACCTTTTCTTTGCCATTTTACAAATAATTCGAAGATTGTTCTCTTTAATGATGTACAAAAAAGGTCGCGTAAAGAGTTCCTCCCAAAATTTTACAGTAAACAGCTTACTGTTACTAATTGTCTACAAGTAATGAGTCGTTACATTATGATCGGTCTCTGACCAAATTTGTAAGAAATTTCTGATCTGACCCTCTATAAACTGGTGAAATTTAAAAGGCAAAAAATGTTAAAGCATCTATCAGTTGGATCAAGTTTAGTAGTATAAAATTAATTTTTCCACTAATATAAGAAATTCTAATTGGGCAAACGACGACGTTTTCGAAATGCAATAATATTTACATATCACTTGCTACGAAAAGTTATTTTTGGTAATCCCATTATCTTGCACAATTTCCAACTACCATTCCACTCACCCTTTAATATAACGCCGTAAAAGCCAGACAAATTTGAGTTTAAAAAATGCTATAACCGTGGCAGTAACTTCCATTTAACATGACCAACCGATGAAATTGAAATCTCTGCTCATTGTGCCTTTGCCACTTCAACAACATCATTGCGAGTGGGCCATTACTTGCACTTTGTAGCACCGTCACCAGCATATACTTCAGCCAAGGGCTCCACACAAGAGACAAAGTATTTCTTTCTTCTTTACTTACAAAACCCATAACACTGCATATAAATCATATCACTTAATGTTCCTGCCACATGGCGAATGTGGCTTTCACATTCGCCACCGGCTCCTTTATATTTTGCCACGATTCCCCTATTCCAACATAATGCTGCATGACTGCTTGACATTTGGTCAAAGGCCGGGAAGGAGAAACTAAGCATGTCATTGCGGTTTCCTGTGGTGGGAGGTGTAGCAAAATTATGTCACCGCCAGCTGACGTTTTAAAATCGCTTGCAAACAACCAAACAAGTCAGTGGTGGCAAATAAAACACACATGTTTGTGCTTTTAATAAATAATAAATATTTCATAATGTGAACTTTTGTGGGTTGGATTTATTGCAAATGTTCCAGAGAGAAAAAGTCAGCTGAAATATGCTGCGCCATGCAGAACAGGCAGACATTTAAAATTGTAAGTCCACAAATATTGTACAAATAAGATATTTACTCGCAAAAATATGCAAATGTTTTACAATTTTTTGCGAAATTTAGAGATTTTGTTATGATTTTTTACAAAAATTTTCTTTAAAAATTCGAATAATACTAAATCTTACAAAATAATTTAATCGCAGTTTCTTACTTATAGCGTTCTCTATTACGAAGCGTTCTCCATTTTCTTACAGAAAATTGTCGTGGTTGATAGATAAGGAGAACTTATCGCAATTAAAACTTTGCTGGGAATAGAATATCTTACAGCATACAAAAGTGTATATTGGAGACAAATTTTCTTGTATGAAAATATTAGAATGGACACTTTTTTATAATTTCAAATGAGGCATAAAATGTTTCCTGTTGAAAATGATTTAGTAATTGGATTTTCTTATAGATTACTATGACAAAAACTAATGAAAATCCAGGACTATGTCCGGAATTTTTTATGTAATAATATAAAGACTTAAAGGTACATCTTCATATAGAAAATGCGACAAGAGAAATTTCTTCATGTACGAAATTTGATTAAAGTTACACTTTCATATAGAAAATGACGTGAGAGATATATCCGAGTACATAAGAAATGTGGTTAGAGGCTCATTTTCTTATAGAAAATGTGGTGAGAAGTACACTTATAGAAAATATGATGGTATATCAAATCATAGGAAAAGTGAAAGGCACATGCTTCTATAAAATGCAGTTATAGGAGTTAGTGAAAAGTATGCCGTCTTTTATGAAAAACCCATTTTCTTACAAAAGCAAATTCCCTTTTTCATAGAAAACTTGTATCCGCCACACATTTTGCTTATAGAAATTGAGGTGGAAGATACATTTTCTTACAAAAATTGTGGTGGGGAACTCTTTTACTTTATAGAAAATGTAGTAAGTTATATTTCACATTGAAAGACACATCTTTCTGATGGAAAATGAAGTGGAAAACATTTTTCTCATAGAAAATGAGATGACAAGCAAAGGTTCTTATAGAAAATGTAGCAGCAAAGACATTTTCCTTATAGAAAATTAAACATATTTTTACAGAAAATATGCCGTGTTCTCAAATCTGTTGGTAACAATATTTTTCCACAGAAAGTTTTGTTGCTTAAAGAAAATTTGGCTGAAAACATATTTTCTTATAGCAAATTTGGTAGAAAATGTTTTCTCTTATAGAAAATGTGATGAGACATTTATATTCCTACAGAATATGTAGTGACAGACACACCTTCTTGTAGAAAATTTACTGGGACTTACACTTGTCAAAGATTTGCTGTATTGTACCGTTTTTATAGAAAAATTTCTACAAGACTATGATTGTGTTTCTTACAAAATGTTCTGTAGTTTTTCGGTGACAATTTTAAATTAAGCTTAACCAAATGGAAATTATTGTTGTGCTTGCAAATATTTTCAAACTCTCAGTGTACGAACTTGTAAGAAACAGAGGCACAATTAAAACTTTCTTTGATATGTGAACATTGGTAATCAAAAATATTAGAATAAGCAGCCATGTTTGACAATATCAATATTAATTCAAACCTCACTCTGGAAAAAGTATCTTCTATAGAAACTATCAAAATACAGGATGGCGCGCCAATTGCAATGCAATAAGAAATTCAAATAACCGTATTGTATACGAACTTCAATTTTAATTTATATAACTAATTGGTTCTAAAGATGATAGATCGTATATAACCTCCATGCTAATTCACGCATGTGCGACACCTAATTAGAAAATAACCATTATGGCCTGAAAGGTTGAAGTCGGGATCGCCCCAATTTTCATTACTATTTTTTTTTATTCTTTCACCTTTCTATTTTGCTTTCCTGTTACAATACTCAAAATTCTTTTGTATCTTATACGCACCCATGTGTGAGTAAGTATGAATTCATTTTCAGGCAACATGCATGTAGTGGCGTTCATGATGCCATACAATTCCGTGCTTTCTATTTTCCCCCATCAATCTATAACAGTACAAATTCAACACCATCACAATCACAACCTGTCCGTTATAGCGACAAGTGGCAGCGCCACAAAGTGGCGCCACTCAGTGAAAGAAACAAACGGCAAACATGAGACAAACAAAACGTCAACGACAAAAGCATTAACAAAAAGTTTTCTTTCTCCTCTTATAGCAGCCATTTATTCTATCCGCACGAAAACAAACGCGGCAGTAAACATAAAAAACCACTGCGAGAACATATGATTGGATTTTGAAGGTGGCCCTGGGCTAGAGATGGTGTCGATACTTTCAGGCTATGCCCTAGCATTGGCAGGATGATGGTTTAAAAGAAAATTGCAATATTTCTGGGGTTTAGTTAGAATCTGTTGCGGTTGGCATGTACTCGTATGATCTGCCAGCGTTTGTGTGAGCTAGTGCGCACTCATGAATGTGAATGGCATGGCAGAGTGTGCAAATGTATGCGTGAAAGTATAGTGAAAGTGGTTATAAATATACAACTTTGTATGCTTTTCTTCGTCTAGTGCAGGACTCAATACAATACAATTGTTACGAAGTTGCCATGGGTTAACACGAGGAAACGAGAAAAATCGTCAATAACCATAAAGTGCGGTTACTCTAAAGGTATGAGCCAAAAGCATTTTATGGCCAAAACTAGAAATCAAATCGAAAAGGATTTTGAAGCAAGCGATATTTTGCAGCTTTCTAACCAACTTGCAAGTTTTACGATATGTAGCGGTTGATGGTGAGCAACGATAATGTAGGCAATGGTTAATGAAAATGTGTCGGCTAATTCCACTAAAGTGGAAGTAAACCTATAAACCACAATTCGCAAGTTTCATTACAATTTTTGTTTGCCCAATATTAAATTTGTGGAAATTTAAGTCAGACACATACAATTTTATGAAGGTTTGGTAGCCATAATTCCGCACAAAGCTAAAGAGAATCAGTATACTCTGTCGTCTTTATAAGACAAGTGTAAGTTAGAATTTGGCTATGGATTTAATGGAAATTTCGTTAATTTCAAATGCAGTTAAGTGTGCCTTATAACCAGCTGCAAATGAACAAATATTTTGGCTAATTGCATCGACTGCGTATAAAAGCCACCTGATGCCCTTAGATTTTCCTGGATGCAATATAATGCAAGAGGCTGGAAATATTACTAGAGCCTACAAGAAGCACAGTGAGATGGAAATGAAATTGTTTAACTGTTGTCATACTGACATCGTAATCATATTAAAGTCATATCATAACTATGTATTAATTATTAATATTTATAATTAATTATTAATAATTATACGTTGCTAGAGTGCTTCAGCCAATACTGCCTCAATTACGATCCGATTACATTGCTTTGGCTTGTTCAAAGTTATTAATTTAGATTTGTGAATTTCTTTGCAACCACCACTAAAGAAAAATTCAGCTCCATCAAAAACAGAAAACTTAGGGGTCAACAAATGTTGACATTGTTGAAACCACACTAGTTATATAATGATTTTTCTATCAACGTAGTTCTAGAGAGAATCGCTTTTAACATCTTTAGGCAACATCATCATCATGATATCAGACAACGAAATATTTAATATTTTATGTGATGGTGTAATCGATATTCGTTCTAAGCTATGCCAATATCATCAGTACATCAGCACTAACTTTGATACGGACATTTTTCAAACATGGTTAAAATCTTGAATAAAGTCTTCAATTTTCGATATAGAATAACATATTTTTAGTTCAAAGATTAAATGTTTCTTTCTGCCCTTTTTTTGTTGTTACTCTTTTATTAAAAAAAAAAATATAACGTCAAAGCTGTAAAAATTTTCATCAAAATCCGACAAGCTTTTAAAATTATACAGCCTTACAATTTTAGTTTGTATGCGATTATAAGTAGAGAATACCAAGTTTATGTTGTCGTATAAGCCGATAGTAATTATGCATTATTAAACTATTGGTACTGTCATAAAGCCTATGACCTTTGTTTCTCTCAAAATTAATACGAAGCAAGTAGACTGGCGGAAAGCTGAACAGTTCGGCCAGGCCAGAATTTTTATTCCCACCACCATGAATTGCGCTCGGCAGAATCAGTAACCGTGTACCGATTCATCGTAGATTAATCAGCAATTTTGTTCACTTCTTTCAAAAAAGTTCATATTTTTTCATCTTTCAATAACAGCAACCTACGTTATCTCTGTCTCTTAAAAAATTTCAGAACTGAAACGACCTTTCTTGGGAATTTATCGCCTGCCAACATACATATATAGACTTTATAGCCTTTTTTCTATTGAGAGTGTGGTATCTTTAAATGGTTCATTAACCACGTTCACAATCAGAGCCACCCTTTCATAAAATATAAAAGCTAAATTTCTTATCCCAATAACTACAAACTATCCCTGTGCATCAATTATGTAATTAATGGTACGACTGTTGAAAAATGTCTTAATAATGCTATCATGTATCAAAAAGGGAAATTGGTCAATGAGACATAAACATATGACAGTTTCCGGAAAGAACTTTAGAC
Organism: Philornis downsi; assembly: GCA_019455685.1. Lineage (NCBI taxonomy): Eukaryota > Metazoa > Arthropoda > Insecta > Diptera > Muscidae > Philornis > Philornis downsi. Next base: position 2,754,243 of record JAHXMU010000037.1, read on the forward strand.
TACAGTTCTCGCTTGGAATTATCTTTTATGTCCTGAAGTACTACTTCGAATTTTGGAAAGGGAAAGATATCAGCTGGACCCATATAAGATAAATGCGGTAGTTGTTCGATGATATTCCTTAAGTTCTTGGCCAGAAATTTAATTATGAGAATAATATTTTAAGGTGATGCCTATAGTCTATGTATTTTCTTCCACAAATTTGGCCTTTCGACGAATTTGCTCTCTCAAACGGTGCATAATGCCTAAATAATATTTCCCATTTATTATCTAACGACTGCATAACGCCGCGATAAACAAATCAAACAGACAACATTACATTGACTTCTGATCAACTTTAACATGTTTCTTCGGTTTAGCTTGTTTTTACGTCAAACTCGTAAACCCAAATCTCATCATTAGCTTTAATACTCTTTATGAATATGGCGTCGGAAGTGATTATTTCTAGCATGATTCAGTGAATTTCACGCGATTGATTTTTTGAACAAAATTCAGATCTTTCAGAACTAATCGAGTGACAACTGGTTTCAAGACCAAAAAATCTTGTAAAACGGTACAAATTGATTCGTTGGGACAGAAAGTTAGCGGCTATCTCCCTCGAACTTAAATAGTAATTTTCTGTAAAAATAGTTAAAACTTACAACGAAAGTGGTGATTCAAACGTGGGCTTTCGATCGAACAATATTTTCTCTAGCGACGAAGTTCATTTCTCACTTGGTGTTTATGTCAACAATTATGATCGTGGATTCTGCATCCGAAAAAAGTAGTTGTTTGCTGTGCATTGTGGTCTGGAGGTATCATTCGGTCGTATTTTTTTCCGGGAACTACATCAAAAGGATCGACTACTGCAATCAATATAGAAGCAGTCATTTAAATGACATTGTATTTCGCACATAATGGCAAAGTCCAAGCATTACAATGAAATAAAAGTTTCATCCAAATCATAGCTTCATGTGTATTTTGTTCAACTTTACTTTTGAAACCAAAAAATGGATAATGTGTTATATTTTGTAGACGGTAATTTTTCACAATCGTTGACAGTTTTTTTCTATCAGTGGACTTCTTATTCGATTCTGTTGCATTTTTATGGTCCTATGTTTTGTCTGTTGATACCAACCTCATAGAAAACACCTTTTTATAACATTTTAATTGTTTTTGAACAGCGATCAGAATCAGTAATACATCGATGCTATAGTTCTACTGTTAGCAAACGTGGTACCCATTTGGACAAAAATTTCCTCTTGTGCAAACTTTCATTCGAAGTAATGAATACACAACTTTTTATATATTCAGGATATCAGATATCTCTCAGATATCTTGGTTAACAAAGTAACTTTTGTCTTTTTTTGATGGTTTCTTAGGCACAATCTCTTTTGGACGTTCATCGCATTTGCATAATCGGTGTCCCTCCGAATACGTATAAAATAAGAAAATTATCGGCAAATTGTTGTTTTCGTCAAGGGAGAGTTCTGAAGTACTTTTCGAACCAATATGCCAATATGCCAATATCGATGTCGATAATAATCAAAAAATTACTGGCTTAAAGTCACAATAAAATTTTTCAATTGCGTTTTCAATTATAAATATCGGTACGACCATGTTTTAAATCAGAAAATCATTGACAAATGGTTATTTTTGTAGCTAAACTTTTTATCTATTGTATTCAGCATTATCACTGGATGTACGAACTCGCTTAAAATCAAATAATCATCATTGATTCGCTGTTTTTGTTAAAAAAAAGGGTGTCCGTAACACTTGCTGAATTTCAGCGTTACTCTACAATATCTTATCAAGCACTGAAATGTACAAATTCGAATGATCTAGACGACATGAAAGTTTTACTGGTGTCATTTGATTGACGCTCTCTGAAAAGAATATTAGCTTTTTAGAAGCGACCTCCATGCATTAGCCCCGGAACTTATGTACTGGTTTGTAGTTGCGATCTCCAAAACTTGCGAGGATATAGCATTTGCACATAATTAAATTATTTTGCTAAAACAATATAGAAGCAGATTCTTCTCGCCGTCGACCTATGTTCATTTCTGTCCTCTATACCTTTTATTTTATACCTTACTTTAGCTTTGCCATCCACTGTTTCTTTTCACTTGGATATTCTGTAATTGGTGCCACTTCTTTGCATCCGCATACTCCTTAAATCTTTGCCAAAAAAATAAATCCTGAAATTCCTCTTGTATAATTAATTTCAATTTCAAAACATACCTTTCGTTTTGCTATTCCTGTTACAGTTTCCACAGAACTCTGGGTAACCAGGTGGCATTACACTCTACCTGCATTATATTAGGTTGCATATTATGCCAGCACATAGTCCCTTATGTCAGCGTCCTTTAGAATCCTCAGCTCCGTTTGTACATGTTTCATATGGGTTGAATAGACACACTCACACATACGAGTATACGTATTTCTGAAAGCTTTAGCTCCACTTGCGCTACTTGTTGTCATCATCCTTGTGTCCTATTTCATATTGCTCCGTATAGCACTCAATATGTACTGGCATCTTTTGCTCCTCTAGCCAGGATCAGTTCTATAACCTTCTAAACTCTTTCTACCTCTATATCTTCTTCTACCTATCGCTGCTGGTCATTACTGGTTGCTCATATGTTTTACTCTCATTTTAAACTGTTTTAACATTCTTTGTTCTGCTTTGAGTCAGGAGTAAGTTATCGAATGGACAAAATACGTGGCATTGCATTATTGGGAGGTATGAAATTGAATGTATATTGGCGTGGCTAGTTATGTATAAATCTGGGAGTATTTTTGTATTTGTGTGTGTTGCTGTAGTTATGTTGGAATATGTGAATATGGCAAAAAAAATGGTCAAGCATTTAAATCTTCCACAGTACTACATTTGCCTGTGCGACGATGTCTTTATTGAGGAGTACACTTTAAATGTCAGTTAATTTCGCTGTACCTAAAAGATAAGTAAGTCAAATTTAGGTCGTAGCCTAAGGGGAGCTCTTATCAAAACAGTTATAACTATCCAAAAGTTTAAATTGAACCAAGCTGACTACGGAATATAAGGCAATGATGGATGCAGGGACAGCTTAAAAGAGAGATGAGGGAAAAGGACACAATTAAACGAAATGAATGCCAAATTTTTGAAACCATCTCAATATTCATGAAAAACATATTGCATATTTTGCTTATACGCCAAATTCACACTGTCTTTACAACATATGCATTATAGGTAAAGTTACTCACATGCTGAATTCTTGACAATAATACGATATAAATTATATTTACAATCCCAGCAAATAAATATTACATTGTACAAAAGTGGATTATAATTCTTTATAAGAATGCAATATGAATTACATTGAAATGCATTCAAAGCAAATAGATGACAAAATTGTACTAAAAATGTTATGTGTGATTTAATTAAATTTAAATTTAATAAGCGCGTTAGTAAAAATGTTCATCATGTTAATCATATATCAGCTTTCATGTGGCTTGCCTCATTATACGTTACATATTAACTATATGATGTCAGCATGATACTGTAAGTAATAAAGTTAATACTGTTATATACAAAAAAATCCATTAAATTATAATAATAATTCGAGAATTATTAATAAAATAATAGGGTAATTCCAGAGCATCGAAAGAAACAAATCGCTTTTATAGTAGAATAAACTTTGTTCTTTTATTTATTGAATTTTTAAGCTTTTTTATCTATTAACATGTCTTTTACAGATAAGAAAGGCTGTCTGTAGTCCTTGATATTACATCCCCTCCATCCATGAGGCAACTAATTAGAAAAAATATTTAACTTATTAATGTTAGAGATTCGTAAAGCCGTAAAACTACTATATACCATTATCTTATACATGGCTAGTACAAATCAAAGTCCAACCCATTAATAGCACAGAGAGCATCTTTATATGGCACACATGGATACTACAGGCCAAGATTGGATTTAAAGACAGGCAGAACAACAAGCTTAAGTTCGATATAACCAGCTGAACTCGATTTCAATGAACCGAAAGCTGACGTAATATGTTGAAGCTTAGAACAGGAAAGTAAATTGTGTCTTGGCATGGCAGATCAAATGTTGATTTAATCGGATACAAAAGGCTGAAGTCCGATTTAACAATCAGACCGAAGTTTGATTTAATCGATTTGAGATATATTCGGATACCACGGAATAGGTAAATCGACTATTGATGAATACAAATAAACAATTTAAAGACCAAGCTATGGAAATTGCCGGCTATTTCTTTCAGGCCGGAGAATACCAAATTAACTATATCAGTGTGAGCGGTTCTTTGCATTATCAAAGTACAGGGTGTTCGCCGGGAAGGTATACTACTTTGTTTTGCCGCCATCTTGGTAAACATTAGTATTGACAGTTCACATTTAACAGTCGTGAAGTAGAGACGTGGCAAATTTATTGTAGGAAAATATTCGATAAACCAACGTGTTTTAATCTTTAAAACATTTTATCAAAATCAATCATCGATTACTGTGACGATGAGAAAGTTACGTGAAAATTTTTGGAAGGAACAACGTGCCAACAAGACGCACTATTTATCGTGTAGTGAACGGTTTCGAAGAAAGAGGTTTTATAGCATGGACCATAACGTACTGCAACATTGGCTGAAAACATTACTGCTGCTCAAGAAAGTCTTCAAAGCTATCCATCAACCTCAATTCGACGCCGTGGTTGTGAGCTTGGTCTTCAAAGAACAAATTTGACCACAATTTTGCACAAGTATTTGCATTTGTTTCCATTTAAGATTCAGTTGACACAAGAGCTTCTTCCACAACACCATTTATGCCGCCGTACATATGCCAATAGGGTTTTACAGTTCGCCCATGACAACCCCAATTTTCATGAAAAAATCATAATGAGTGACGAGGCACGTTTTGATTTGAATGGATACTCGTATGTGAATAAACAGAATAGTCAGTTCTGGGCAATGGAAAACCCTCAAATTATTTATCAGTCACCTTTGCAACTATTAAAAGTGACAGTCTAGTATGCAATCTGGTCAAAAGGAATCATTGGAACTGGAACTTACTTCTTTGAAACTAAAAACGACATAACGGTAACTGTCAATGGGGAGCGATATCGTGATGTGATTGAAAACTTTTTAACGCCACAACTGTATGCTTTGGACTTGATTAACATGTGGTATCAACGAGACGGTGCCACATCGCATACAGCCAGGATTACAAATGGAATTACTGCGAGCCCTCTTTCCATAACAAGTTGTTTCAAGAAATGGTTATGTTGATTGGCCTCCACGGTCGCCTGATTTGACTGCTCCGGACTTCTTTTTGTGGGAATATCTGAAAAGCAAGCTTTATGCAAGCAAATGAATTCGTGATGAAATTAATGACATACCGCGTGATATGTGTGAGAATGTAATGAAAAATGTACTTAAAAGGGCTTGCATTTATGAGGCAGAGGTGAGCATTTATATGATATTGTATTCCATACATATGATATTGTATTCCATACATTAAATAAAACATTTATCAATATAGGATCCATTCTCTTCCATTTAATAAAAAATTATAAACAAACAAAGTAGTATACGTTCCCGACGGACACCCTGTATTTTCAATCAATTCAATATCCAATCTTCCACTATTCCATAATACACAAAGTTCAATTTTTTACTACATGCAAATGAATGGATTCCCATATATTTCTTTGAAAATTAGCTTACTTGTTTATTTTTCAGTATTTACTATACGACTGTTACTACCGTAATCTATAGCATGTTGCTCCATGAAACTTATGACCCCAACAGAGGGATACACATGTTTTGAACTTCAATCCATTGAATTTTACCTATCATTCTCTTTGTTCTCCCAACTAACGCCACTACACTGTTTCTACAAACAATGAAATTCTGGCAGGAAAAGGACTACATTCAACAGTAGACAAATGAAGACATTTCTATGTTTTATTTCTTATCCCACCTCAATCTTCCTCCTTCTCTCTCTCTCTCACTCTGAAATGCCTTTGTTGTCTGCCTTGTAATAAGTAGTCTATAAAAGTGGCATCATGTACGATGTGAATGTCTGCAAAAACAAAGGATTTCCATCTACAATGAAAGGACAATAACAAAGGCAGGCGTCTAATGATCAAGCAGAGCAGATAACAAAGGCAGGTAGGACCAACAGTGAACGAAAATGCAAATATCACATAAGGAATTGTATCAAGTAATCCATTATTTTTTCAGCAAATAATTTTAGCAGTTTCCACGTACGTTGTGTAAGTGCGATTGGCTTTCGTATCCGAAATACTGACCAGACAGATTATTTATTGTTTGACTCACTATTGTTTGAGCCGGCGTCATAAATTGATAACAGGAAAGAGAAAATATGAGAAATGCAGGGTTTCTTCGATAGGGAATAAAACGCAAAAAGCCAATAACGGGCAACTTTGATTTCGCCCATATCGTTCTACTAATTTAGAGGACCTGTTATCGAAAAACTCGAAGAAATAATAAACTGATTCGATTTTCCATTAACTAAACATTGCACAAAAAAACCATATGCCAAGTAAATAAGGATAGATAGATAAATAAGCTCGTTACGATATCGTTAAGCAAAGGCGGTTGTAGTATAATCTCGGTGAGTCGGAGCAAACGATAATCAAGCCAGGATTGACGATAATGGATGTTTCCTGTATGTTTGGTTGGATTGGCAGGAAATCGTCTATCATGAGCTGCTCTCCTATGGCAAAACTATTAATTCGGACTAGTATTGTATGCAATTGAACCGTGTCATGTAAGCAGTCAATTCAAAGGGGCAAGCTTTGACCAATAGGAGAGGAACTGTTTTCCATCAGGATAACGCCCAGCTGTACACACCGATTGAGACTGGCGGGAAGCCCTGGGAGCTTGGTTGGGAACTGTTTATGTCCTGTTTATATCTACTTGTTCCTGTTTATGGTGAATGATGAAAAATTCTCATCAAGAATAGAAAATTGACTGCCCCTCTAGTTTTTTGCCAACAGAGACAATTGAGTCTATGAAATAAGTGAAATGCTATTACCTCAAAATGGGAATGGTTATTTGACCTAGATTGGATAATTTTAACTATAGAAAATAAAGTACTCAATGTCACGTAAAATAATGGGTTCTTTTTTACAACGTCTGATATTAAATTACAATCAATGAAAATCTAAGTATTTCTGTATTAAACTAAGGCAATTCTTACCCCAAATTTGGAGAAATGAGAGATTTACAACCAGAAAAAGTTATATTTTCTGTTGAAAATGGATCGAAAGGTAAATGGGTAGGACAAGCGACAATAGTTTATATGATAGTGGGATCTGAGCCCCGACATAACCTTTAAATTATTATCAAATGAGTAATCAGAATAATCGAATATAGGTAATATATAAGTCGGGTAAATACGTCAAAAAAACTGCTGTTCAGCATTGATCTATAATACAAATGTGTGTAAACTCACGGAAAGTAAAAAGCTCTCTCTCTCAAACGTTTCATATGGGACAAAAATGAAGAATATGGGAGAATTCCGGTAAAAATTATGGCTAATGGAGTGATATAACCAAGTTTGGATGGTTCATTTGTATGGATACTGTTATTATAATAAAACACGAGCCGATATGATTCGTTTTCAACGGATATAGTTGTTGACTCAATCAAATTGCATTTACTAAATACAATCTAATTCCATTAAAAGTTTTGATTTTTAGATGTCTTAGAACCAATCATGGACGGTCCGTTTGGAAAGGGGCTACAACAAAGAGTGATTGATACCCCACTTTCAATAGTATCGTCTCTGATCCAATCAAACAATATAAACTAAATCCAATAATATTCCAATTACAACTGAACCTTCCAAAGCGATAAATCCAAGCATGAGCAGTTAATTTCCACAAGAGCAATATGAAAACGTGGACAGATACTAACAACTTTCAATAAGGTTCTTCCTTAAAAAATGTTGTAGTCTCGTTCGGTGCGCTTAACACAACTGGTACCATGTTTAATAAATATAGACAGCATTGACAAAAACCTGCGAGTCGTTCCTGCCGCAATGAGGACAAAACCAAGTTATTTGTTTTGACAAAAAGGTATCCATGCGTTAGAGATGCTGAGTGAACGCAGACAAGTATAACTTTGATGTGGTAAATAAACTCATTTGCCTCGGGTCAGCCACCGATATCAGACTGCATATAAAGAGAAGAGTATTTTAATTTGCTTGTGAGAGGCATAAATAAGATACGCGTTTTGCGTGTTCGGCTATTCGGATTTTATCTTCTCAATCGTCACAAAACCGTCCTTCCATGAGTCTTTGCAATCTTGGAAACAGGAAAAAGTCGCAGGGAGCCAAATCTGGTGCATACGGTAGCCGAGGCATGATAATTTTGTTGTTTTTGGCCAAATAATCGCTCACAAGGAAAGATGGGTGTGCAGGTGCATTAACATGATGCAAAAGCCATTATTTTTTTGCGCAATTCCCGGCGTCTTTTTTCGTATTGCTTCAAGCAAACTGCGCATAACTTCAAAGTAATACTCCTTATTTACCGTACGACCTTGTGATAAGAACTCCTGATGCACTACGCCGTGGTAATCGAAGAAAACAGTGAGCAAAACCTTGACATTTGATCGAACTTGTTGTGTTTTTTTTTTCTTTTTCTTTTTTTGATTTTGGCTCTCGAGGACTCCTTCATTGAGACGATTAGGCTTTGATTTCGATGTCATCACCATATGCACATGGTTTTCCACCAGTTATGACCCTTTTTAAGCTAATCTAGGTCATTGTTGACGTCATTCAACAATTCCCGAGCGATGCTCATGCGACGTTGTTTTTGGTCAAAATTCAGCAATTTCGGAACGAACTTCGCTGCCACACGCTTCATGCCGAAAAATTTCCGAAAAGATTGCATGGCATGAGCCAACCGATATGCCGACATCCTCAGCAACTTCTCTAATTGTGATTCGACGATTCTCCATAACATTTTTCTTTACTTTCTTTTACTTTACATTTTCATCGGTTATTGATGTGCTGGGGCGTCGAAAGCGAGCGTCGTCATTCGCATCTTCTCGACCTTTAGTGAAAAGCTATACCACTTGTAAACATTTTTTTTTTTTTTGACTCAGAGTACTCTCATCGTATACCACTGCCAACATTTCAAGTGTTTTTGAGCACTTAATTCCATTTTTTACACAAAATTTGATGCAACTTCTTTGATCCATTTTTTTCGGTAGCAGAAAATCGCCGGATAAAACCGTCAACATGTCTTCGAAACGAGTGTACATAAAACATAAAACAAATAATAATCGAAAGTCGAACTTATGTAGCCCGCGAAATTTGAAAATTCACCTTTATTTTTTTAACACACCTCGTACATACATCATACATCATGACGTCGAGCGATTTTATTTACTTTCAACAAGAATCAACATTGATTCAGCTATATCATATGTTCTAAATGCAACAAAATTTCAATCAAATTGTAGCTTTTAAAAGTGATAATACGAAGTTTAATCAATGCGTTTGCATCAGGGTTATATCAAATTTAGTTTCAGCATGAACCGTTCTTAACTCACCCAAATCATATATAAATACTAAATATGATACAATCGCAAAACTGGCTTTTAGAAGTGATAAAAAATGTTTATTCGATATGTTTGGGATGTTCTAAAAATGGAGGCTTTACCAAAAAAAAATTAACAACCGTGCAAGAATTGAAGCCGATCAACCTTTCGCTCTCCATTTAGTCGTAAGGCTCTTAAACTGCTTGAAGAAGATTCATTTTTTTCACCTAATTTAAGCGATGAAATCAGTTCCAGACTTAATATGTACTTAAAAAGAAAAATTCCCGTATTTGGGCTGCCATTACATCCAAACAGAACTGTGAATAACGCCATTTATCATGTCATGATAACTGACTATTTAGTGCTTGGCGTTGATCTCAGAAGTGGCCACTTGCAAAACAACATGTGAAATCATGGCATTATTTCGAGAAAAATTTGATGAACGGACGGACGGTCAATTGGTCATCTAGTCATGTAATATAAACTCACTAAAAAAATTGCTTTGAGATATTTACAATTAAGCCTATATAGAGAAGCCTGCTTCGATTGTAAAATTGGAAGCCAAGACCAATCGATATGCTCGAACGCGTCAGCAAAAATTCAAAAGGATCATGTTAGGCAAGAATTTGGAGGGTGCAGCGGTACCATGCTCTGCAGTCCTTCGTTTCCGTATGAGGTGAGCAAACATGTTCGCACGAATCGTAAGGCATCGCGCAAAGATCGTACCATCGAGATGCCTATGTTTGAATTCAAGACACAATCGCGGCTGTAGCATCGCCATTTCAGGCAAATCCAAGCTTTTCGGCAAGAAGCTTATCGGCGCAAATTGGAGTTAGCAGACGGTCATTACGACCGATAATTCATGATGACTTAAACTTGTTTCCGTACAAGATCCAAATTACAAGCAAGTTAAACCCTCTACACTCGCCTATTTGCCTAAAATTTTGCCAAATAAGGATTTAAATGACCGAAGAAGACAACAACTTGATAAATTGCTTGTTTGTGTCATGAGACCCATTTTGATCGAAACAACAATCTAAGCTAGCAAAATCGCCGTATATGAATTGAATCTAATCCAGGAGTACTCCATGAGATGGAACTGCACTCAGAACAAGTAACTGTGTGGCGTGCAGTTTCATCAAGGTGCATTGTCGGGCCATATTTCTTTGAAAAAATCGTGTAACAGGAACCATCAACGGGAACCATTATTTAAAGATATTGGTGAAGTTTTTTACCCAAATCCACGCTGAAAACGTATCCGTTTCAATAGCATTTGCACACGTACTCAAACCGGTTATAGCTGAGCTCCAACGGAAACTCACAAAAAATTAATGTCTAGAAACTCCACTTTCCGCTGGTCCCAAGGTCACCTGACCTGACTGTACCAGAAATTTTGTATGGGGTTATGTTAAGTAAGAGGTGTACAAAAAGAAAACAAGGAATTTGACTGAATTCAAGTAGTATATCAAAACAATAGTTGAAGCGATCCCGACATGACCTCTTCAGGCCGCTATGAATACTATTCTGATCAGGTGTCGCATATGCGTAATTGAACATGGAGGTTATTTACAGTCTATCATCTTCAGAACCAACAAATTATATAAAATGAAATTGAATTTTCTATATAATAAAAAATATTAATTAAATACATTGACTAAAAAAAATTATTTGAACTTCTTATTACAGCACAATTCGTGCGCCGCCCTACATATCTTGAAACTAACTTGTCCAAAAATTATTCTTCTATTAAATAACGAAGATTTTTTGATTTATTCAAAAACGTTATGTAAATGTTTAAAATATATGAATTTTTTATTACAATTTCTATACGAGTACATAATAAAGCTATACCACAGTTACGAACTAAACTAAATATTAAGCTCCAGAGTTATACTGTACGTGGTTTAAATAAAAATTTCTCTCCATCTTTAATTTTTACATTATATCGAAAGTCGTTGCCTAGACTTGCAATTACTATGTGCACAACATATATTCACTTACCTGACACTACCGTTTTGCCCCACCCACTTGCTTATAATTCTTTCGTTAGCTGATAGTTGAACCTGTCGTCTTTACTTACATTTGCAATTGGATTACCTGCATACACAAACACTCTCTTGCTTGAATGCATTTGTATGTAGTACACTTACATCCTGTGCGGAGTCCTGCACAGATGTTGCACATATATTTCCCTACATTCAAATGTTCATACCACTACTATTAGGTGTATGAGTGCACAATTTGTATCCAATGTCTATTTCTAAAATCCTTTTCACAATAAAGAGATAAATTTTACAAATCGATTTGAATGAATACGTATGTGAGTTGATGTGGAAGTATGTAAAACATTTGTACTTGTAGCTCATATATCCTTCCTGGCGACAAATCCATTCTAACTTATAAAGTACTTGAGGAGAGCAACAAGAAGGATATGATAAGAGAAACTTGCTGTGCTAGTTCGATAATATGATACATTTAGAAAGAAGATTTTCACAACTAGTAGTCAAATTGAAGGACCAGTATATTCATCTAGGGCTGTAAATGTCTTTTTTTTTTTTTTTTTTTTTTAAAGCATGTACACTAGGATTGGAACAAATTTCCGAATATCAATTAAAATGTAGAATATTTTCGGCAAAGAGCGGGAAAACTGCAACAACATGTTCAATTTATTAAACTTTTAAGCCTGGTACATTGATAAAGTGATAAGCTAGTAACAAAAAGTCTATCCGAGATTATGCTTTGCATTTAATAATACCTTGCGACTCTACAAGATCTACATTGGCGCAAACAGTTCATTTGCCACCTATCGCACATTAATTTTTATTTTTCAATTTCAATTTTCAATTTCAATTGAAAAAATTTCAATTTTTTTTTTAAAGTATTTATATATCTATCTTGTCCCCTTCAAAGTAATCTTACTCAGATATAATACACTTATGCCAGCGTTTTCTCCAATTCTCGAAACACTTCTGAAACGCGCTTTTTGGTATCGCCAACAGCTTCTGTCCCGATTTTTCTTTTATCTCCTCAATCGTAGCAAAACGCTTTCCTTTCATTGGTGTCTTCAGTTTTGGGAAGAGGAAAAAGTTAGCGGGGGCCACGTCCGATGAATACGGTGATTGAGACATTATTGCGCTTTTATTTTTGGCCAAAAACTCACGCACAAGCATCGATGTGTGAGCTGGTGCGTCATCATGGTGTAAAATCCATGATTGGCTTTTCCACAATTCTGTGCGTTTCTGACGAATTGCTTCGACAAACGGTGCATAACCTCAAGATAGTATTCCTTATTGACCGTACGACTTTGTGGCAAGAATTCACGATGCACCACGCCATTGCAATCGAAGAAAACAGTGAGCAAAACCTTCGCATTTGACCGAACTTGACGTGCTCCTTTCGGTCTTGGCTCTTCTGGACGCTTCCATTGGGATGATTGGGCTTTGGTTTCAATATCATAGTCACGCACCCATGATTCGTCACTAGTTGTGACCTTTTTGAGGAAATCTGCATAGTCGTTGACGACGTTCAACAGCTCCTGAGCGATGTCCATGCGACGCTGCTTTTGCTCAAAATTTAGCAATTTTGGAACAATCTTCGCTGCCGCACGTTTCATGCCTTAAATATCCGTAAAAATTGCTTGGCATGAGCCAACGATATGCCAACATCATCAGCAGCCACTCGAATAGTGATTCTACGGTTATCCAAAATCATTTTCTTCACTGCTTCAATGTTTTCATCGGTTGGTGACGTGCCTGGGCAACCAGGACGAGCATCGTCATTAACATCAGTCTCGGCCTTCCTTAAACCGGTTATACCACAATTGAACTTGTGTTCTGCTCACGGTAGACTCACCAAACACAAAACCAATGTCATTTTTATCATTTAATTTAATTTTTTACATAAAACTTAATACAGTTTCCATTTTTGGAATCCATCCACCCATTTTTTGGAATAGTAAAAAATCCAAAATGGCTGATGTTGTCAACATATATCACAGACATGTGTACCAACATAACAGAAAAAAATGCAAAAATCCAATATACGTAAACTCACGAAATTTGAAAATAACAGTTATTTCTTTTCACACATCGTATGTGTAAAGTATAGGCTCAAAAAACCAACTAATAACTAAATTGTAACTGTTTAAACACATTGGTTGAGTTATGCTGTGGGACGTATATTACTATAGAATATTACAGAACAGCTTGTGTATCATATCAAACTCACAACAGTTGAAGTGACTAAAGAGCCACCTATCGTTCAATAATTGTATAATACTATTTGAGAAATCATCCACATACAACAATTTGTTAAAGTTTTGCTACAATCCAGATTTGAACCTATTCAGGATGAACATGCAATCCTCCGTATTTAGTAAGCCTTATTTGGATCTTGTGCTAAGTGACTCTCTGAATGCTTCACGTATATATCTTAGCGCTATATGTTTGTCTTATACTCAGAGGTTGGTAATAAACGGGCATCTGTACTAAATAACATCCCATCAGCAACAGGTAACTCAAGACTGGGAACAGTAAATTCCCTGAAAAATTTAAGCAACTGAAAGACGTCCTAACTCTTCGATTGTGTCGCAATACAGGCAGAGTTGTCAAACTATAGCATATCTTAAACAAGGCAATTTTTGGGACTTCATGGGCAACACATCACTACTTAAAATCAACAAATCTGCTGGTTCTAAAGACATACCGGCAAAGCTATTTAAGACCTGTTGGTGTGAGAGGATTGACTGCACGCATTAGTTTTTAAAGATAAGTTGAATCTATTAATGTAGGTCCGATAATTAAAATTTATACGTATTATGCGCTGTGTATAAAAGCGGGCGATCCTGTTGTATGTAACAATTCTTGCGAATTCAGGTTTTTAGCTATCACTTATGAAGTTCTGTTCAATTTGGTTTATGAAGGACTAAAGTCTATTCTCTCTGACCTGAATGGACTTTACCAGTGCAACCTTAGACCTGGTAAATCCACAAAAGAATAGATTTTTGCAACGCGCTAATTCTGTAAAATAAACAAGAATACAAAAATTTGGTTTCACTGGCATTAACCTACGTGACAGCCTACCATTCGAGTTTTTCAACTTGCTTGAAGATGATTATTAGGAAATTCAGCAGCAAACCCGATTGGCTCCATCCGCGGTAAAAGAAATGCATTACTTGCCTACGATGATGATAAAGACATTATTGGCAACAAAAACTGCAATATATTTCCGCAGCCTTCTCAATCGTTTATAAAGAATCAACAAAAGTGCTTCCGGTGAGAAACGAGAAAAAAACAAGTTGTTTATTTCATTGAATAAATGCTGCGTGAATGTTGGCAACCATAACTTTGGAGTGGCGGATGAATTCATCTACCACTGCTCCTCTGTGAATAAAATAATAATGACATCAGACTGAAAATTGGAAGAAGAGTATTGCTTACAAGCAAATGTTACTTTGAGTTTAACAAATGATTTATCGATAAAACCTTCTATCTGTCTTAATGTGTGACGCAGTATCTTAGATTATAAGATGAGTGGATGGAACTATTCAGGCATTTGTTGATAGAAAAATGTTCAGACACATATGTGGAAGTTCATTGTTAATGGAGAGTATTAACTTCATTTGGATTTGAATCAAGTAGGCATTGACGTTAACAAGCACATCAAAATGCAGCAGTTGCATTAGAAGGGTCATATGAAATGATCCAATACGAAGCGTTTTCAACAACTCAAACTTGTTGGATGGGACAGACGGAGCGAACTAAACTTTTTTAGGAGAACCACTTTTCTGATTTTTAAAACGTTGTAAAATGATTTGCAGAAAAAGCTTATAAGTCAAAATCGCTTGGGATTATTTTCTGTGTGCGGCGTACAGTAAATAAAAATATGTTTTAAAATCACAATCAAAATATGTAAACAACTTTTCGTATGCTCTCTAGTCTTCGCTTTTTATATATTTCCTTCTTATGTCTGCGGTGCCCTGTCATATTGTGCCCTCTATTCCATTTTATATCCTATATTCTGTATCTTTGGTATCCTACTCTATTTCTTTCCTCAACACTTTACGCTCCAGACCCTGCCAACTATCGCTTATCCTGTATCCTCTACTTCCCTTACTCTACACTAGATTCTTCATTCTTTATGCATTTTCCTCTTTATCGTTTATTGTTTATTCTGTATCCACAAAACTTTATCTTTTACCATTAAACTTCTTTATTGCGTGCTCTATTCAGTATTTTGTATCTTGAATTCGACAGACCGGCGATTATGGTCCATAATTCGAACTCATTTTTCGAAAACCAAGTAAAGGGGAGAGTCATAGTTAAACAAGACACATCCTGGCAACAGGTGCGGTTACAGAGAAGCCGTCGGGAGGTATCAGAAGATTTATCTTTTCCGTTAATATAGTTGTATAACCAGAGAGATCTGGTTAATGAACTATGATTGCAGCATGGTGTGCTTTGCTGTGTTGATATTCTCTCCTCGGACATTGAAAATCTATGCCGTAGATTATGGATTACCAGTTCCATGTGAGGTATGACAGAGCAAAACTGGAGTAGCTCGTCGGTGAAACCCAGACCAGAGGGTTATTCTCTTCTGGTAGCACGGCTGACCAGGTGCCCAGGGAACATTGTTCCTTTCTGGCCAATGGTGTTGGACCCCTAGTGGGAGCATCGTGCTGGTTGTGGTTGCCCGAACAAGTGTTTTCAGTGCTTTTGCGTTGCTTCAAATTGCGTTGGTGAAGGAAGGCATTAGCTTGGAAGACACTGTTCATGTCTATCCGAGGTCTTCATAGATACCTTAACTCCTACCCGGGAGGTAGCTCACTTCATACCAAGTGACTACAAAGGTACTTTGGCCGAGTGAGGGAGTGGGACCTGAGAAAGCTTTTTCAAGGGACCTACTTCCAATATCTGGCAGTTTGACTAATCCCTCGGTATTAGTTTGAGTACCCCAAAGGGGCGCTTGCTGTCGCTAGAAGAAAGAAAGAATATATAACCAAGAAAAAAATGATGGAAAACAGCACCTCTGTGATGGCACACCATGGGTAAGGCTTTCACAGCGAGACTCATGTAAAACCTACACATTTGATTTGATATACCTAAACAGGCCTTCCTCAAGTTAATCTAACTTTTCTTGCCCGCAGCAAAAACTAGCGCAACAAATTCAAGTCCATGTTCCCCACCATTTGTAAGATGAGTGTTGACCATTATTTGTACTTTTTACCGTTTAATTATTCGTTTTCTCTTCCACCTCTTCATTATTTTCCGCAACAACTATTCCAACTACCAGCAGGAGGCTTCTTTCCCTTCTTCCTACCATGTTGTTGAAGTTCCAACATGGATTTGACTGAATTTGCTCGTTTAATCCTTTTTCTGAAGGGCTTCCATAAATTATGATTGTTGTCCAATATGAAGGTTGAATTCGATCTACTGATATCTATGCATAGAACGCGTACATGGAAGGGAAAAAGTGAGGGCCGCAAGTGGTCGCGGGTTCTGTCTGTTATATCTGTGATGATTTCAATTTCAAGCAAAATAAGCAATAAAGGAAATGAGAAGAATAAGCGAATGAATGAACGAATGAATAAATGAAAGGATGTTAATTCGTTTTGCGAAGTGAATTTTTCGAATCGGTGTTTAAGTGTCTACCAGTATATTGAACGTGCACAGTATTTTGATTGAGGAAATATGAGCACGAAATGAACTTATGGCTTTTAATAAATACCATGATCTTTGTACAAAAAAAAGAGGAGGTGTTATTTCAAATGGAGTAAGCAAAAACAGCGATTAATCAAATCTTAAAAACAGTCTCATAATATTAAAAAGTTTCTCAGTTCCTCAATTGTATTCAGTGCAGTCAAATCCTCAATCTCAAAGTGGGGCATGTGTTAATAGTGTGCCTGATCGTTGTTGACACATTATATCTTAAGTAAACTTTTTATTTTATATGTAAGGCGTAGTAAAAAGAAATATATTATTTTTGCATGACATTGAAGGTTTTATTTAACATAGTTAGAATGATCTGATTTAGGTCAAATATATAAGTTATCATAATAATATCGCCCCATACTGTTTTCAGTGATATGACTTCTCACGAACTGCCAAGTCAGCGCATACCACTGAGTTATCAAATACAATTTATATCATAATACCATCTATGGTGCAATTATATCGTCTCACACTACTGTTAAAGACATGATTCCACAGGGGCGGCCAAGTCAGCGTATTTCTGCGATCACTGAATTATCATGTTAACATTCATCTGGCTGTCGCTGACGTGATCCTCTACACGAGGTGCTAAGTCAGCGAATTGATTCACTCACTATATGAGCCAAGGGCAACCGGAATGTAGTTCATTCACCAAGTGCGGTTAAGGTATTACATAGGGTGTCCCAACAGGAATGCAAGATTTAAATGATTGATGCAGCAATTGAATTGTTTCTCTGGCTGTATGACATGTGGCGCCGTCTTGTTGAAACCACATTCCCTGCACATTCATTTCTTCAATTCTAGGCAAGAAAAAACTGGTTATCATTTCACGATACCGAACACCATTGACTGTTTCCGCTTGATATGCCTCATTTTCATAAAAAAACGTTCAATGATTCCTCCAGTCCAAAATCCACACCACACAGTGACACGTTGAGGATGCATTTGCTTCTCGTGAATCACTCGAGGATTTCCTTCCCCAAATGCAATATTTCTGCCTATTGACGAAGCCATCAGGATGGAAATGGGCCTCGTCACTGAAGATGATTTTATCGGCAAAATCAGCATTTTCATGTTGTCTCTCCAATACTCAATTAGCAAACTCCCTTCGCTGTCCATGGTCAGCTGGCTTCAGTTTCTGAGTCAATTGAACTTTGTATGTCAAAATTCGCTGCATAGTGGATTTGGAGACACCAATTTGATGAGCTCGGTGCCGAATTGAGGTGGATGGAGTTTGAGCGACATCATCACGTACAGCTGCGACATTTTCGGTCGGTCGACTTGGTCGATGGCGCGTTGTTGTCTTTACATCACTAACAGACCCAGTTTTGGCAAATTTATCCATTAATCTTTTTACAGTCGACTCTTTCGGAGCATTATTGTAACCCCAAATTGATCGCAATTTATGACGAGTCCCTTTTTTGAAGTTATTGTAAGTGATCCGCAGTCATAATCCGCTTCGGAAATAGATGGATTTGGTTGGGACTCAGCAGTGATTCGCAGGTGGAAACTTGATTTTTGAAATTTCTCTGCTTTAACTCGTGTGATATATTAAGTGGTTGCAAATGGTTTGTATTATATATTTTTTAGCTCTTAGCCAACCGAAGCAGTGCTTACATGATAATAGGGCTTGACAAGTTTCCATTATTCTATCGACATTTCACATGTCAAGTTTTGACATCACAACTATCGAAATTGATTAGACGAAACCAAAATTGTACTTGAGTGGCTGTTATGGTACCAGGACTATTCACATTTTTAGCCTTTTGGCATGCGTTCTCGCTTTCATCAAAGAAAAACTGTAAAATAAGGAATATCTTCTCTTTACTCATAAGCTCAGAAGTTACTGAGTCAAGCAATCACTAAACTGTCTGAGCAACTTTTGGAATATGAAATCTTATCTTTATAATGCCATCTTGTGTAATTCAAAACAAAATTGTGTTGAATTTTACTTCTGTTTCATTTGCTCAAAACAAAAAACAAACAAATTTGATTTTGATTCATACACCCGTTTCAGATTAGGAAACGAAACCACGTAAAAGAATATTTTCGTTTTGGGTTAGTGAATCAAAATATCTGTTTCGTTTTATTTTGAGAGAGAAACTGTATGAATTCAGGTTTCGAATTTCGTTATGTGTGGTTAAGAAACGAATCAATGCACGAAGTGGGTTGTTGTTTCGAATATGAATCAGAAACAAATTTCTAATGTACGAAGACCTGAACAAAACTTGTGTGAAAGTCCCAAATTTATATATTAAATAGTGAAATTTTAATCAGCTCCAGGCTTAGTGATTCGTATGCAAAATCGTTATTCTTTACTATGCAGAGGGTTGCAGCGAAAATTATCTCAATTATCATTAGAATGCTTTGCTTTAAATCACTCAAATGTATTGGCTTTACTCTGTGAACTTCCACAAGGTATAGTCAGTAGGAAATAAGGGATTAACGGAAAATAGAATCATGGAATCAGCTTATGACTAATTTCCGCTACATTTCTTCCTTATAGTTGATGGAGATTTTTCCAAATAATTCTGAGAAGACAAACTTTTTGCACATCCTTAAGAAATATCTTGGTAGTAACATTTACTAACCATCTCGTGTAAAAACAAAGTATTCTCAGTTCATGTACAAAACGTACTGTTATCACTTTCTTGCCACTGTTCGTACCTAAGTTTATGTAAAGCCATTGTTAAAGCACTTCCCCATCGATGCTTATGCATGTGTGTGAATGTGTGCAAGAAATGATATATTAGTATGGTCATAAGAGCATAAGTATACATGTAGTATGTGTATGTGCATGATCGTTGGCAAATAGCATCAGTTGTGAAGAATTATTGTTTTATAATTTACTGCACTTTTTAAATTTGAACGAAGTGCACAATGAGTCCGAAGGATATATTTAAGGGTATGTGAACATGGCTGTGTGAACGAACACAAAAGCATAAATGTCCACACACACACATACACATGTACACATGCTACAAGTACACAAATGCATATGTAAGCATGTACATGCATTTGCCATACACATGTATAATCATGAATCCATTTTAATTATTAATGATATCTGATGCTCTGCATTCTCAACCATCTCTACGGCCGAGCAGTAAACACCGAACGGCGGACGACCAAATAACTGACCCAGCAACCGACCAGTGTAAATATTATTAATTACACATGGACATACATGAACAGAAAAGTAGCACATACACAGTTGCATAATGAAATGTGTATGCTTGTATGCATGAACAAGACAGAGGAAGAGAGATCGAAAACATGTTTGTCATGCACATTTCAGATGTTGATTTTTCGTTAATTTATTAACATTATCTCTTGTCCATGTGATTTTGAGAAATGTTTTATTGATAACAATAATAATTCTGTTATTTTTCTTTGTTGTTGCCGTTTTTGTTTTCCATAAAAATCAATAATTTTAATCTCCCAAGGATTTTATGTACAAGGAATATATTTATCATAGGCCAATTAGTCTGATTCAAGGATTTCACTATTTAAATGTGTGCAATTAAATGCGATTTATTCAAAGTCAACAAATTTATAATTAAAGGATTTACACATTCAGCAGGACAACAGCCATGAGGTTGTGGATTACAAGCTAGCAAAAGTTGTTGTATCCAGCTGCATATACATTCTGTCAACACAAACAGGAAATTGATTAATAAAACTCAAAATATTTGTAATTAACTCAAATTTTTAGTATCGCCTTCAAAGTTAAACTCCTACGAGTTAATGCACTCATAAATAATCCAAACCTCAAAACATTTTTCAAAGCTAAAAGGGGGTGCCACCAAAATAGTAAAATAAGTTTCCGAAAGACACAAAAAATCATATCGAGCCATGTCTGGTATTTATTAGATCATATTTGTTAAGTTGTTGACCAGAAATTCGTTTACAATTCGTGGTGCAATTTCCATGACTTTTCCTTTCGTAAATCGCAACTTTTTCGATGAGTTTTCTCTCAAAAACATCGGCCCATATAATGTCGTTTGTTTTTCCTCCGATCTTCTGTCAAAAATTCCGATTGCCGTGTAAAATGGTACGGATTGATCAATGCGGCACAGAAAGTTGGACGGCAGTCCCCCTCAAGCTTGAGTTACGATTCTCAGTCACCATTTCCTTCCATATTTTAATGTCAATCCTCGTTGTAAATGTTTGTGGCATACCAAAGCATGCATGTCCACCGTTTTTTGAATATACACTTTATAAAATCGATTCACTTTCTGTAATGGTTCGAAATACAAAATTTGATTTGCAACACAAAATTTAGGAAAAATTCCTTATTTGAAATTTGTCTCTATTGTGAAAATCGCAAAACAGATTTAAGATGAACTAAGCTCCGAATCCCTGTATTTTGTGACACAATAGCTATTAACACCAGTTCCAGGAGCCTAGTGAAATAAACTGCACGTCTTCTTTCATGTTCAATTACAGCGCTGGCTAGGGAGAAAGTGTATCACGAGTATACACATTGCCAACGAGATGTTCACTATTCATACTTTAATCATGTTTACTGAAATGACCCAGGCGCAGCCTATCGCACGTTAACTGTACTATTACAGGTTAAGTCCCCATAACTCAGCAGAGGCATTTAGATTATGACTCTAATATTATTAATGAATTTAGCTTATATCTTGAACAGAATAACCCTTAACCTGGTAAGAATTCTCTAAAAAAACCTTTGGGAAATAAAAATAATTGTTCATACACTGGTCATACACATTTTTTTTGCAAAAGTGTGTGGAATCCAATTTTGTACGAATGATACAAATCTCACCAAAACCAAATATTCAGTGCATATGTTCACCTTATGGTTGTTAAACAGTGTGGATCAGAGCTCCCTTACAGTAAAACCAGAAATGAAAATGTAGTCATAGATATGCACAATGTGCTTAGTTCTATATGCTACTAGTTCCGAGTGGCTCAGTGGCACACAAGTGAAGAGATTACACCAACTGCCGACGATGGCATAAATTGGCCTGCAATGAGCCGAAACGACATCGAAATAGAAGTATAATAGCTTAAAATTAATAAAGCTGACCTACTAGCAGACGATAGAGTTAAGAATGATAACGATATGCTAATAGCCAGCATGCATCAGCCTCTAAGCTTTAACATTGCTAATAAGGTTCTGTCGACCATTATAAATGAAAATCTGTAGTCTATTCTAGCTGGCCTGATTGAACCTTATAAATGATGCTTAAAGCCCAGTAAATCTACAAGCGCTCAAGAATTCAGGTTATGACAAATCGTAAAGAAGCCCAAAAAATATACAAATGTCGCATATTCGTCGACTATAAAGTTGCCCTGGACTATCCAATACGGCAAAAACTCTATGAAACCATGTTTAGGGTTGTACTTTAGCCCTTAGTTTATAAGCCTTTGTACAATAATACTAAATTAAACAAGGATTTAAATACGCCGAAAGCTGATCATACGATCCCTTCAACGTCAAGACAATTCTGAATAAAACTGCAGTTGGTACGACTGTTACCATCTATGTTAAAAGCCATATGGCAGTTGGATATGCCAATGACTGATGGATATGCCAACTGATGTTACTGTCGCCTTGTCAAGCATTGAGAAGAAGCAAAAAAATGGATTTGATTGTAAACGAGAACAAAATCAATTATTTATGTTGACGAACAAAAGGTGCATTCGTTTGGGACGATGGGTGAAGTTGACAACTTTATCTTCAAAGCAGTGGATGAATTCATCTGTCATGAATAAAACTAATGATGTCGGTCACGACACGATAAACGAGAAGAGTATTATTTATGAACAGTTGATGCTATAAGCTAAGAAGGCTATTTAGAAAGCGAACATGAATGCAACCGCAACTGGTTTTACTTGTCTCGTTGTGTGGCACAGTATTCTGAGTTATGGCACAAGTGGATTAATCAGTGCTAGGAGTATTCGAAAGAAATATACTCTTGAAAATATATGGACCCATCATCCTTAACGGAGAGCATATATATCGTACATACACGATGCTGAATATCAATCTGTGAACTGTGAACACCGATAAAGCTTAGTGTAATGAATTGGAAAAGAAAATCAGAAGACCGAAGTGCTACGAATATCAGATTAGCGCATATTAGATTAGAATTATTCTAGTGAATAAAGCTATGCATTGAGGTATAAACACCTCTTAGTTATTTACTTTATTTTCCGATATTCGTTGTCAATTTTACGCATTTTAGATCAAATTATTTAGAAGTTTTAATTGTGAATAATTTTTAAACTACGTTTTCGAGATATCATATTTTAAAATATGAAAAAATTACTGTAGCTCCATTCAATTTGGAGAGCTTCAACAGACTTCACCAATGACTTTAAGATGGAAAAAATAAAATTATTTGGCAAGGACTTGTACTGCCTTTTGAAACTAGCAAATTGTAGAAGTGATCATTATCATATTTGCATTGGATATGCTTTACCAGGTATATATAAATGAGATATAGAAATATTTATGTGTTTTCTTCCGAGTTTTGGTGAAATATTGGAGATTTTCCCCCTTCTTGCAGCTTTCTACGCCCTCATGTCATAGTTTCTTCTACGAACATATTTTTCACACATTTTATATTCTCCTTATGGCGTTCGCTCAGTTGACTTCAGCATCCTGTACCTTAGACGCTATATGAGGCTGTTTAATATTTAACTTTTAAAGAAAATTTCGTTAAATTGGTTAATTTTATGGATTATTCCGGATGGATATGGCAGTTAGGTCTATTTTCTTTCTTAAACTTAACTTTATCGAAGGGAACCCATTTGCCGATTTGGCTGGCTTTAGTGCAGTTGAAATAAAGATATAAATATAAAAGTACATGACTTAAGACGATCATTTGTACGGTAAGTATCGGAAGGGGCGCAACCAAGTTGTCGACTTTTTTTAAATTCCATTATGATTTCAAAAGCAATGCAATGAACAGGAAAATAATGACAGATTTTCGGCAAATCCACCCATTTGGGAGCTCCTAAAGGAGTAGGATCGAAATAGGTTCATTTTCACAGCTGGCAATTGTTGCAGTATCAAGCGATATCTGCCTTTATTCTTTCAGTCGAAGGTATAAAAACTCTAAAAATATTTACTGAAGTAGTAGATTTCAATAGGACTGTATTTTCGTATCTCGTTTTTTCTACCCACATATCGTCCAATTGTAAATCGGAAAGCCGACTCTAGTCTATTTCTCTTATCTTCTTCCTTATATGCATATTCGTTTTTCGAATTTTTCTCGACCAATGCAAATACAAAATATCTTATTATTATTCAAATAAATTTATGAACTGTGGATTATTCCTTTAAACATCTCTCCATTTCCCAATTCGCTTAGAAGGTCTACAACATCATGGATACCGGTCCGTTCCTCGATACTGTTAATCCATATATTTCCTTTCTTCCTCTGGTAGGTCTTCCTTCAATTTTTCCACGGATGATGCTTTGCAGCAGCTTATATTTTTTATTTCGTATTATGTGATCAAGATGTACTGTCTTCTGTTACCTTATTGTGTTTAGGAGCTCTCTTTCTTGGCCTATTCTTCGTAATATTTCATTGTTTAATACAAAGTGCGTCCATGGTATTTTTAATATGCGTCTATAAGTCTACATTTCAAAAGCTTTAACTTTTTTATATCCATTGCTTTTATCGTCCATACTTCGACTGCATTCAACAAAACTGACCATACGTATGTTTTCAACTATCATAGTTTTGTTTTAATGATGAAAACTGATGAAAACTTTTTTGTACTTAATAAACACATCTCTTGCGACTTCAATTTCCATTTGAGTTGCTTCTGAAAGATTGTATTCCTATGCTTTGAAAAAGTCGAAAAATTGAATTTTCGTACATTTGAAAAATTAGAAAATTCGGTTTTTTGCGTCTCCTAAAGGCTGTCATGAGCATCAGAAATGTGAGGTCGTAATTAAGATAATTTCCTAAAATAGGATTTGGACATTCACAGGGTAAGCGACTTTACCAAGCTTTATTAGTAACCGTAATATCTTGGACACCATAGCTGCAATCAGATGTTACTATGACGCCAGAAGCAAATTTTACATCTATCATCGTGTGATCGATTAGATATAAAATGCTTCAAACAAGGGGTAGCCAAGTTTTCTTCGGGTCATACTCTGTCATACTTATGCATCCTTGTCCCGTTCATCGTTTTTCTAGATGAATGTGATGTCCGTCATATAGTTGTCGGCTTGCCAATTTGATTATGGCACATTCTTTGCGAACAAACCTGAGATTTCAAATATTTATGCTTAAAAAATGTGCAAGAAGTTGTTATTTATGCCTACACTGACAGGTATAAAATTATACATCATTTTATAGGAAAAAAAACGTAACAACCAGAGGAAAGCGTCTTTTGATCAAATGTGTTTTGTGACTTTTTAAATAGATTTACTGATATCCGTCTGTCTGGCTGATTGGTTGCTACTGCAATTACCATAAATATCTACCAAACTTATTGAAACTTTGCATAATTTAATATTTTTCCCGATCGTAGACGGGAAATATCGTCCCACAGCTTCTGCTACCACGCCTACAAATTGTCGGATTCTCAATTTTCTCCCTGCAACTCCCAAGTTATTGAGTGCAGCGGTCTAAATATTTGTCTCTCACATTGATTAGTAATGTGTTGAAAAATTTTACAAGACTAATCAATTTACCACGCCCCTTCTGGCAGTTTCCATGTAAATGATAGATTCATCCCAAATATTCTTAGCTTGATAAGAAGCAGTTTTACGGAATTTGGTCAAATTTACCATACATTACACATTTTATCTTATATATCTATCTATATATATATAAATCAATTGCTGTGCGTTAGTCTCGCTAAAGCTTAAATTATTGGTAGAGTATTCCGGAAGGTTTAAAAGGTTTTATTTGAAGTGATAGATGGCGTGGGAGATGAGATTTTTGCAATTAATTTTTTTTTACCACATTAACATTTTGAAAGCAAAACAACGTTTGCTGGGTCAGCTAGTATTGTATAAATGTTGTTCTGAGAGTGAAAATGAATGTCACTGGCTTATCCCTTCCGGTACTCCCTACACAAATGATTTAACGCATATATTATTGGCTTCATATATTTCTAGCAACATGTATAGAATTCACTGAAATTTGGCTCACATTGTGCATTTCATAATTGTTATTCTGAGAAAGAAAATAGAAAGCACTGACCCACTCCTTCAGGTACCTCTTGTACAAATGGCCGATTAAACCCAAAAATTGGTAGGTTCATAACTTTCAAGCAATTCTATAAATTCACTCAAATATGATGCGCGTTAAGCGTAAAATCCGATAAAGAGAACAAACAATATTATCAGGGGGGTGATATGTTGATACCTGTCATATAAATTGGTCGATTTTCCGTAATTAGATTTGTCCTTTATTGTTTATAATTGGTATGTTGCAGTAGCTTGGACTAATGAATTGACTAATAATTTGCCGCAAAACTCGCATCAAATCGACTAAATCGCCACATGCCATTTTGTACCTTCCATGTAAGGCAGTTTCCCAATCATGAAACACTTATACTGAGCTCTATGAAATTTTGAGAACAAAAATAAATGGCATCGCCACAGACATTCTGATACCTCCAATACAACGTACCTAATTTAACATGTATATTACATTTAGAATAATATAGCAATCACTAGACATTTAGTAGCCACACTCCTTCAGATACCACACAGACAAATTGGTGATATACTAACAAACTGCTGTACTTCTGTAACGTCTAAACGGTGAACCTCACAAAGATGCGATTTCCCTTAATTTATTGTGATTTTGTCTACCCTCCCACTTTGCATCAAAGAAATATAGGTGGGAGGAATAGATATATCTAAATCAGTCCATCTGAGTGAAATTTCTGTATGGCCTTTCTCCTTTTGCTCTTCAATTTCGAACTTTTGTATCGGTATTAGCTGACGGCGGGTTGCAAGTCCAATCGTCTTTACACTCAAAGTGTTGCCAATAAAAAATGGTGTAATTTTGTCAATTTTGATTTTGTTTTTATTTAAAAATTTCAACTAATCGTAAAAATTTCAATAAATAATAAAAATATGTTATTTTTCGATGTAGCCATCTTTAGCTTCGCGTCTATCCGGGAGGACTTCCCACGTGGGAACGAATGTGGTTTTATGGTATTTTGTACCATTTTCGGTGAAGAGCAATCTTTAAGAAGTTGGCCGTCCCATATTTTTCTTAGTTGATACTTTGATATCCAGAATGGATCAAGTGAAAAAATCCATTGAGCTCAAGTCTGGCGAAAATGATGGCTATTGTTGTGAAGAGAAGCTGGGAATTTTGTCTAATAAAAAACATCGGATTTAACGGGATTCATAGGATTGTGCTAAATCTTATTGGAATGTTCAGTGGACTCAACCAAGATATTTACGTCCTCAAAGCAAGAAAATATCATTTAAAATCCTTTCACCGTAGATTTGTGAAGTTTCCGCCACCAAAACCATAACTGATGCGGATGCTTGTTGTCGTAGATCAATTCGTTGCACAATCTTTTGATTTGCACTCTAACTATCCATGGCCGTTTCGTTTGTTTACAGATTCACAACCAAGGTGTAAGTGTTTTAACACCTTTGCTCTTCACTTTCTTTATTTTGCAGGTATTCAATCGTAGTTTTATAGCAGTTTTATATACATAGCAGCGGGAAATTGGTAACACTTGGAGCGCCTATATTATTTGCGATCTCATTAGCCTCCCCCTGTACCATCATCTAGGCTGGCTTGAGGTTCAAATTTCCCCTTCCATCCTCATGGTTTATAATTGTAACTACTTTTTGGCTTAAATTAAAATCTCACCGGATTGTTTCATCGGAAGGAAAGCTTCAAAAGTGAATCAATAGACCTTTATAGTTTAAACAATTCGTAGCATTAGTTAAATGTGAATTCATAATTATATTCGAAGCACAAAGCCAGCATAATGGCGAATTTCTTAAGGTGTTTCGCTTTTAGTTAACAAAAAAAACCCTACTATTCACTCCTTTGCAACTTCTTGGTTAACTCTTTTCTAGAGGCGATCTGTCGGCATCCAAATCCCCCTGTGAGAAAAGATATCAGCACATTTGTTTTCCCTTGTTCTCAAAGATGTAAAGAAATCAATTTAAATTAGAATATTATAATTATTATGATTATCTGAATCTTTGTACGGCTTAAGTGAAAACATATTTCATCTCTTTCGTTATATTAAGGCATCATAAAAATTGCAATATTTTATGGTTTATTTGTTATTATTAAGACATTTTCACCTCTTTTTGACTTAAGTTGATTTGCATTCATAATTTGTTCATGGTGTAAAAACTGTTGTTCGTTTTTCTTAGATAGTTTTTTCGTCGCAAATTCCCTGTCTCTCACTCTCCCGTCCACCCTCTCTTCGCATACGACAATGTGGGAAAACATGGTTGTTGTTGAGGAAATTTCATTCTTTAAAATAAGTAAAGAAAGAATTATATTTTTGCAACATAATCACAGCAAAACTTTATAATGTAAAGCAATGCTTGCAGAACAATTTTAACTCTTAAAAATAGGGTAGGTGAGAAAGAGATGACGGAAAATATAAATACAGTCATGTACAGATACAGCAAATATAACAGTTTATTGGTGGTATTAATTCATTGTTAGCATTTCGTTAAATATACAATACACTGATGAATAAACTGTTTTTCATCTGTTTTACATAAATTTTCGACTAGCATCAATACTAGAGGGTAGATCACCTAAGTAGAACTTTGAAAAGGGATTGATTTACAGACATTTTTCCAAATTTTAATGAAATGTAAAAACTCGAAACCTCTTTTGGTAAGAATTTTCAAAGAAATCGGCCATCACAATGGAAAGCTTAATTTCGAGCATATAAATACCGCACATTCACACAAACATACATGTTTACATGACCAAAGCGCCACCTATCATACATTAATTGAGATATAGCAAAAGTTTAACAATTTTTATCATCTCATGTATTGTATTAGAAAATGGCGTAAATCATCAAGTCCTAGCATCATACTCGTATGTGCACTATATTGGGTGCCCAGGAGCTAAACATCACACAACCAACACAAAACTCTGGACCAGCTCTGGGAGCTAGATTTTTGGAGCGTCCACCTTATCGTTTAAATCTGGCACCAAGCGATTAGCACCTGTTTCGGTCTATGTCAAATGATTTGGCATTTGAAAAATTTTGTGAAAATCGACTGCCACAGTGTTTAGCCAACAGGCACAAAAGTTTCAATGAGAGACACACAATGGAACTACCTCCAAAATGGCAACAAATTTTCTAAGAAAACGTGCCCATTTGACCTAAATTTCTTTTTACCACATCTTTATGTTATGCCAAATAAGATTTTATTATTGAGCAAATAATATCATATTATTCGGGTAGGCAGCAAATTCCAATAATCTTAGCAATAATGTTTTCAAGGTGATAGTAAAATCTATATAAGCATTTTCAAATGAATGTACAAAAAAATGTCTGATTTCTTTGTCGAATGATGTCATTTAGTAAACAACAGTTATATATGAAAGACTGGCAAGTGCAAGTGGAGTGAAAAAAGTAGTCAGCCATATTATGTGAGTACTTTGGTTATTCGATGGTTTTTGTTCATCTTATGGTCAGAAATTCGTTCACAGTGATAGTTTTGGGAAATGGTGATATATTTTTGATAAATTAGATCCCTCAAGCGCTGAATAACGTCCAGATATAGTATCATGGGAGAATTTTGTGTGCTCATAACCGCGATGATTTGACAGAACATCCAACATTATTTTCAGAACCGAAAGGGCATTTCGAAGTTTGTTGACTGGTTTGCATATCTAACTTGTAAACATCTGTCTCACCACCAACTGCAATGAATTTTATGACTGTATAGTTGGAAATTACATATATTTGTTCTAGCATGTCTTCAAAGACCTCGGTTTAATTTAGTTTGTAAAAAAAAACTAGTGTTTCATACTCAGACAATTGTGGGACATTGAAAGTTCAGTGACTACAAACTTAATTTAAAATTTTTAGTCATTAACTCCCTTCATTTTATCGATGTTAATTTCATTAGTAGGTTTTTATGGCCGACCCGAGTGAACAAAATGTTTTACCACATCTGGACCAATTTTAGACGCACTGTAACGCTACTCATATCGGCGTGTTTTCGATAAAGTCTTTTCAATAAAGCCTTCTGTAACATTTTCAGCGAATTGGTATATGAAATCTGTTTGCAATGCAAAAAAATTACAGAACGCACTTAAGGTGATTTAACGAAATCGAGTACTGAAAAAGGATAAAAGACAATCCTCGCTTAAACTTTACTTCAATACAGAGAATAATTCCGTCAACTTATCGGGCTTTTTACGCGGGCTAAACGATCTCTTTGAATGATCAAATCTTGGTACCTTTTTCGATATATATTTGGTAAACTATAGAAAATGCTCACTATTTACAGGCGACAACATTTTTCATGCATTGCTTTTCTTGTACTTCAATGTTTATATAAGTGGATGTTCAGCATCTGCATAGATGATAGTTGTGCCAAAAATAATTTTTCAAATATGTATCTCTACGCGCCTTTCATACTATTAGTATTTTCCTAGTATTTTTTACAGAAACTATATGGGGTAACGTATTAATAATAATTATTAAAAAAATATTATAGGTTAAGTATTAGTAATAAGTATTTGAAAATACATGAATAACTACGTATGCGAGTTATTATTTTCAGTGAAAAAATCGTCCCATAAATACAAATTCTCAATCATCCTATGAATAAAACAATGTCATTGTTATTTCGTTCTCATTATATATTCAATCATTCCACATTTTAAGCTTTACACCAACTTTTCCATTGCTTGCCTAGAAAACAGCCGCGTAAACTTTGGTGCGAAACTATAAGATTTTTAACATATTTTTCGCTTGCTATATTTTCTTTTCTCCGGCACTCGAGTAGGAACTCTTATTCCAAGAAAACGGAATAAAAGATAACAACAGAAGGTGAACGAGCGTAGAATGAGGTAGAAAATGAACAACATAACGCTAACAGGAAAACGGAAACGGAAGGAGTATAAATGTGTTTTCATTCTTTTTCCCCCTCGTTTCTTTTTCTTTAAGTAATGTTGTTTGAGCATGTGCTCCTCATTCTTATTCTTCGAACACAAAGAGCAACGAGTGAAGCAACAGCAAAGGAATAAAAATAAGTTTCCTCAAGAATTTTCTTTTTTTTTTTTGTATTTTGCAAAAAAAAAATGGCAGTCTTGTTGCTGTAGGCTGTTGTACAACGCCAACAAAAAGAAAGGTTAAACAAGTGTTACATTGCTGGCTGCGCATAGTTTTAGTTGAAGTTGCCAGAAAAGCAACAGCAGCAGCAGCAATAACAAGAAGAGCAACAAAAATGTGTGTTGCTTGTTTGTCGCAAATATCTTGAAAATAGAGTGACAATCGGGTGTTTGGAATTTTTACATCAAAAAACATTTTATATATCCAACTAAATAGACTCAGAAGGAAGGGCGAGCATGTAATAAAATGTCAACGGAAAGAACAAAAGGACAAATATTTGCTAAGAGGAAAATATTTCATTTAGAAATGTTTCAACGCAAACATTTTCCACTAGATTTTTTTTTTACATTTTATCTTACAAACTTTTGGTAGATAACATTTTTCCAGTAAAATTATTCCAATTGTAAAGTCAGATATTAGTGAATTACTTACATAAATATTTGAGCAAAAATCATTTTTTAAAGGAGGTCCTTAGAAATAATTTCTTCCTATAGAAAGTTCATACAAAATGTTAATTTGAACACAAATTAGTACTATGCAAAGGGAAATAAAACTATTTTAGACAAATTCTTCGCATTTTCTCTTATTAGTTGAACATATTTCTGAACATTTGATTTAAACTAATCCTACCTTTTATCAGCTGATCATACGTCCGCAGTTCGAATTTGTTGAAAATATTGGTGTGCTTGCGTTAAATTTTAAATTGTACATGAAGTAAGGATAATAAGATAAATACTGTCGTATACGTATACGTTACGTTAAACAGTAGCTTGTGTCATACACGCAGCCCTCATTTAAATATTGCGTGTATTGCCATATTGTGCATGCCACCTATCGTCAGCCGATAGGGCTACTTATTTTGATCGAATTTTGTATTATTGCTTTATAACTTTTGCAAAAGGTCAAGAAGAAATTACTTTTTATTTTCGAAACGCAATACTTTACGTCTTATAGAGCCTGTCAAAAAAGGTTCATAAAGGAACAGTCAATATCCTCCTTGGCGCTAAATTTTCACAACTATTCTTTATATTAACGTGGAATTTGAATTTGAATGCAAACTATAATTAAATTGGTTTACACTGTCCAGTGTTGTCTGTTCATCTCTACTATGTTTTGGGATTTTTACAATGGATCAAAATCTGGAACAATGAATTTGTTTACAACTTAGTATACCGTTTTCAAACAGCAGAACATATTGCAAAAGGCTTACGCACGGTAAAACAACTTTATGAAAAATACGTGCATATGAGTGGTTGTACAGTGCATTCAAAAGTGGTCGAGATATAGTGAAAAATTTGCTTCACTTTAGGCAAAAACCAATGTCCTCAACTGATGTTTACTTCGGCAAAATGGAAAGCAATTAATGACTGACAGTCGAGATTTAATTTTGTGTTTCTTATCTTTTAAACTTTCTGTGTCTCCCAAATCAATTCGTTGCATTCTACACGTATGCGCATAAAATTGAGTATGAAATGGGTTGACGCTCGACTAGCTTCGAAAGATCTGAATTTTCTTCAAAAACTTAATCACGCTGCTAGAATGGGCCAAACATTCGTAAGAACTCTTATAAATGGTGATAAAACATGGACTTATGAGTTTAATATGCAATCCAGTCAACAAGCTTAGAAATGGAGCGTCACGTGAGCGTAGATCAAAATTCAAGGTAATGGTGATTCTGTTCTTGACAGAAGATCGAACGTGAAAGAAAGATCAAAAATGTCAGAATTGTGGAAAGAACACCCATGAATTTTGCACCATAACATATCATCCTAGAGGTTATCATTGTTGTTAAAAACACAACAGCTATCGCTGACTAACCAAACTCAAGTTACCATTTGGAGGCGTCCGATTAAATGACATAAAAGAAAACTGGTGGGGTAAACTGAAGTCTTTCGCGGGGAAAAAATGTTTTATTAATTGCATTAGTCGTTGATATGAATGTATTATTTCGAAAGAAGCGATACAATAAATCTTTTTTAAAAAGTAGATTTGCGTTAAGGAATGATTTTTCAAACTCATACTTATAAGAGTGAAAACAGGGTAAAAGGGACAAATGTAGCACCATTGCCTAGCTCAAACCAAAACCAGAATTATGAAAATTGACATCCATATTCCCCTGTCAGAGTGAACATGCAGTAAGAAGAGATTTCGTACCTTTGAGAATAAAAAGGATCAAATCTGGTACCATCATCCAACACACAATCATGAAAATTGGTATCCATGTTCCACTTCCATATTTGACAACAGGGATTTATCAAGTGCAATTTTTTTTTGTCGTAAAAATAGGGTAAAAAGCGACAAATCTGGTACGATTGCGACTAGAGGTAGCATAATGATAATTAATCTCCATGTTCGAATTCCATATTAGACATAAGAAAGGATTTTTAAAGCGCAAAAATCAACAAAATTGATGCAAATATCATTATTAACACCAAAGGCGTAACAAATTGTTAGAATTAGAGTTGGAGCAAACATTTGAGGTTAAACTTATAAAGTAGCGAATGTAGATTCCCATGTCAAGATATGCAAGCGATGAGAAGGAATTTTAGAAAATTCGTGCTGTTAGGTATAAAATAGGGAATAGAAAGGAGTTAAAACCATCAATGCATTCCCCTTACGTCGTACCATCGCTTAAATTGCGCAACAGCCTGGAGTCAAATAGCAAAAACTAAAGTCATGAAACATCATGAAAAAATAAACTTTCGAATTCGGACAGGAAATAAATAGACAAAAATTTAACCAGACTATATTTGAAGGCCAAGGATAGAAATATGAATATTAAGGAACAAATGTCTCTTTCTGCATATCCACTCTTTAATAGCGGACTTCACAAATATCACATTTTCAGGGAAAACCCATAGGCAAGAAGGAACCAAAGCGATGTCGTCGTCTGGACTACAAAACTGTAGCAACATATTAAGTCATATTATCAAAAATACTAATTTGAATATTTGAAATTCGGCAAATCATCTCCGGACTTAATTTCCTGGCACTTATATATATATACATGTACACAATAAATTATTATTATAAAATTATGTATTGACTGGTTGAAATTTTCACGATATTCACAATTTGAAAGACTTCTATTTACAGAAGTTTTTGCAATATCTTCTTAATAAAAAAAAAACTTGTGTTCTTTCTTTAAACAATCTTTCTACGATCTCCTCATACAGAAAATATTAAAAAATTGCCTTTTAATTACCACTTTATATGGCTTTCTAAAGTAAAACATATTCAAAGATTTTTCTTCAAAAATTTTTCACTTTTATTTGTTTATAAAATATTTGCAAACATATTTTCATAAAAATATTCCGTCGGAAGTTACTCTCGTAGAACATTCTTCAAGAGGTTGCTTTCTTGAGTTTCCAATATTTTCCTTTCCTTCTGATGATTTTCAGTAAAAGAAACATTTCAAAATTTAATTAATAATTGAACATTTCTTTGAAGGAGAAAGAAGATAAAAAATTATAGATCGTCTTTTATGAAAAATTATGGAAGATTTTGTTTTATTTTAAATACTCCATTACGAACATTTTTCCAAGATTTCATTGGAAGCTGAAAAATTTTAAAGGTTTTCCGCAGATTTTCTTGGTAGAAAAGAAGACGAAGTAATTGAAGATTGTCTTTTTTGGAAAATTTTCAAAGATATTAAGTTAATAGGAGCATATTTTCAATATTTCTATTTCTTGCCGAATACTTTCTTTCACAAAAATTGTTCCAAGATTTGATAAAGATAATTATTGAAAATTATCCGAAATATCCCAAAGATTTTCTTTAAAAAGAGGAACAGTGACGTGCAAAATGTTGAAAAATTTTTCATAGAAGATTTACAAAATATGTCTTTTATTTAAAATATCCCAAAATTTGAAAATCTTTTTAATATTTTCATTTCTTTCCAAGGAGTTTCTAAGAATTCATTGATTATTGACAATTTCCCGCAAATTTTCTTACAGGAGAAGAAAAATGAGAATATTTAAAGATGCCTTTCATACAAGATTTTTTTAATTTAAAATATCTCAGAGTTCGAAAGTCTTTCCAATATTCATTTCCT
Organism: Philornis downsi; assembly: GCA_019455685.1. Taxonomy (NCBI): domain Eukaryota; kingdom Metazoa; phylum Arthropoda; class Insecta; order Diptera; family Muscidae; genus Philornis; species Philornis downsi. The sequence continues at coordinate 2,789,849 of JAHXMU010000037.1, forward strand.
TCCAATGAATATGAATAGAATAAATGAATGAATAGACCATTGAAAATTTTCTTTGAAAGAAGAAAAAAAGACTAAAAACAATAATGTTATTTATTTATCAAGGAAAAGTTCAAAGATTATCCTGTATTTAAACTCTACAAACAAAATGTTTGTAAACTTTTCTAAAATAGAAAAATCCAAACATTTTTCACACCGAAAATTTGTGAGATATTTTATTAATAAAATTGTTTTTTCAACATTTTTTTTTGGCACACTTTTTTTCCCTTGGAAAATGTTGCCCAATTTTTGTTCTGTTATAGTAAAGTTTTCAAAAAATTGCTTGATTATCTTATCAAAAAAATTTCTATACTATTTCAGATAAGTTATATAATATTACCAAAATTATGATGTTTCTGATGTTATCATATTGATTAGGTTGATTCGATTTGGTTGTCATTTTTTGTAAGACATTTTCTTTTACAACTTCCTTTCACAAAATTGTCTAGGACCTTTTATGTGCTGACTATCCTATAGAGGCAGTTTCCAATAAGGTTTTTAAGAAGCATTGTTTTTCAATATTTTTCTAAATAATTTAGTTTTTTAAATATCTGTAACAAATGCGGTTGTCTTCTAGTCCTAGTTCCTAGTTCTTTCTCTGAGGTGTGCTTATGCTCTTGATATATGTCCAGCTCTTGCCCCTGCTTTTGTTTTTGCCATTACATAAATTAATATACAGTTAACATTTTTAAAGACTTTTATTTGGAAGCAATACATAAGACATTTTTGTTTTGTAATTAGTTTCCCTTTGAAAGTCTTTCTGAAAAAAATTAAATGTATAAACAATATAATTTACGAAACCATCCCCAAAGGCTTTCTCATTGTGTGCAAAAATATGCCATAAAGTCATGTAAGCGAATTCTCCCACGTAGAAAAAACCTGCAGGACAGATATCTAAGACATTAATTCGTTATCCTCTTTGTCGAATCGAATTACAAAATATTCGATAATAATGCAACAGCACAAACACATAAACACATAGAATACCTTCCGAATACCGTGAGGTATATTTAGCAAATAATACAATCGCTAAAGAGACGTAAATGTATACACATGCAGACACATGTACACATACGAGTACGTAGAGCAGATATAGCCCAGAACTGAATGCAGGTACAAACGATGTACGCCATAATTTTCCATCTACAATAAGTTTAAAACCACCAGAAGGGATGTCGTTTGGAAAAGAGAGAGATAGAGCAAGGATGAGAAAGTATTGAAAGTATTGAAAAGCATCACCCGACAATAAATATTATGAAGCTGCAATGTAAAATGGAAGGTAATACAATCTAAAATCCCAATACCTTATTGACTTGTTATTGCTTTGCTGTAGAACATGAGACGCGACATTGTCGCCACACCGCTGTTCACATCTTTTGTATCTCACTTTCGTCGGAAGCAGTGGCAATGTCCTTGTAAAACCTTGTTCAAATGTTGTTGCAGTGGCAGTGGTGGTTTTAAAAATATAATAATGTTTTTCCTTCATAATTTCTTAATGCTCTGCGGAAAAAACTTTATAAGAATCCATTTTCCAATAATAAAATATTGACACCCATATAAAAGTAAACGCAGCCAAAGGCTGAAACGCGCACACGCACACATACAGCTCCATCGCAAGCTTTCGCTTGCAGCAAAAACGTAACTGTCACTATTTGCCATTGCTCGTAGTGCAATTTGCTTTACAGTATTTCATGGAGTCTGTCTGCAAAAGTTGGCGATGTTGTGCGATTGATATGCTATGAAGTAAAAGTTGCCCCTGCTGGATATTTCTGATATTATCTCCGTTGGGGTTTTGACGGCAAAGGACATGTACAGCGAGTAAGAATGTTTAAAGTGGTAAAGTAAAGGAAAATTGGAGCATTCTGTAGGGAACATCATGTTAGCGTTGATCAAGTAAATAAATATTATTATAATTCGTTCTCAACGATTGTGGAAAAAACTATAGCCTGCATATAGTCTTCAGAAATTTTTTGTAAAAGAAAATTCTGACAAACTATAAAGAAAATCCGAACAAATTTCCGATAACAGAAAACCTTGAAACCCCCTTAACAAAATGAAGTCTTTGAAAATTGTCTGCTTAAAAAATTGCTGCCCTTTCTATTAAAATAAATTAGAGGCAACTTCCATACAAGAAGTTCTTAACAAATTTTATAAAAGGGAAAACCTAGCAAAATTTTATAAAAAAATCTTACAGAATTTTCTATAAAGTAAAAATCTTGGAAAAGTGAAGTTTGTATAAGTCAAAAACAAAGGCGTGCAAGTTTTCGGTCAGATTTACTCGAAATTGTCTATAGTGGCATTTGTGTTCCGATGCGGTGTCCATCCAACTTAGGTGCAAAATACTCTATCACATTTATTAATGACAAGTCCCGATTATGCAAAGATTGTATTTTTAAAAACAAATTGGAAATGTTCGCAGTATTTCAAAAATTCAAAACTAGAGTAGAAAAATTTTTTTCTGCTTTATTTGTTTTATTGGATCGCTCACGTTGTGAGCCTAACAATAAGTAGTTGAATCTTAGATCTAATTGTCGACGAGTATGTCTTTTTCCCGCTATGTTTTTTTTAACTGAATTTTTTTCTGCTTATACGGTCCTCTGAGATCGGCAGTGATTAGTTTGATATACAAAAGCTCACGGCATCTTTTGAATTAGCAGCTCTAATGGTGTACTTTAGCGCAATGTTCGTGCAAATGATCTCACAGTTTTATTAACCCCGGGGGGTTTGAGTTACGCACCTGACCCTCATCATAGATTTAAACTACGTGAGAAAAGAGGCCAAAGCCCGGAATACAAGAGCGGAGAGTCTCCAGGCGTAATGCCGCAAACTCATGTATTACTCTTCGTAATGTGGACTACGTAAGTGCGGATTACGTGAGTGACAAGGCCAGGGCCCGAACACGTGGTCTCAGGTGGATTATGTCAAAGCATTGCGGTGTTGAGATATTAGAAGACAATGCATTTTCGGCAGGAGTCATGTTCTTTTTCCCATCTATGGGACTGCAAAATCACTTCTCCGGAGTCTGGAAGGTGCCGAAGGGTAAACAAGATTTCTAGCTAGAACATTACGGTGATGTTCTATTCTGGTCATATGTTTTGCTTTGATCTTTCTTATCTCCTCTTTCACATGTGGTATATTCAAGTCTCTATGTATATTAGAGTTCATCATGTACCAAGGAGCTCCCGTAATGTCTCGTAACATCTTTGATTGTACCTTTTGGATTTTATCCACGTTGCTGGCTGGCTCTGCCCCAGAGTTGAGCACCGTAACACCATATGGATTTAATTAGATCAATTAGATCCCGAGTAGATCAATACCTTACAGTTTAGGCTAACTCCAGGGTGCTTATTAAGCAGCCAGTGATGTTGCCTAATTTTCAAGTTTATCTGCATCTTTTGAGTCTCGATGTGCTTTTTCCAGGTTAGTCTTCTGTCTAGATGGACGCCTAGGTAGATAGCGTCTGAGCTCTGAGGAATGACGATATTATTGAGCCTGAGAGGCTGAGATAAGATATAATAAAGGGCTAAAGAGACTCCCTTAAGGAGCCTGCCAATATAGGGTAATTATCCGTATAGTAGCCATCATACTTTACACTAAACTTTCTACCGTCCAGGTATGATTGAATAAGTGTGTGCATATTTCCCGGCAGATGCTTTTTAATTATCGAAGGCTAGAGAAACGTCTAGAAATACAGCACAGCAGTATTCCCTGCGTCAAATGGATGCCTTATTGTGCTGGTCAAACGATTAGCTTGTTTTATTGTGTTGTGCCTTTCCTTATATTATTCGATAAAAGAAAAGGTTTGATCTTAAGTTAAGCAGAACGATTTTTTCGAATAGTTTGGAAACACCCGAAAGTAGGGTTATTGGTCTATAGGAGAAAAGTAAAGTTTTATCCTTCCCTGGTTTCAATACCATAGTTATGACCAAATTTTTCTATGCTTGTGGGAAATATCCTATGTCAGTAATTGTATCGAATATTTTCACCAGATGTTCTAATGCAATAAAGGGCAATTCTAAGAGCATTTTCGGTGTAATTAAGTAAATTAAGTCGTAAGGTGTTCCGTACATCTGCTTTTTCCAGTGGGGACTTTAATTTAGCTACTGCTGCCCCCAGTCTAAGTTTTGAGTTTGGCGATCTTATTTCCTGCCATTATCTTCTACGTCTCCTTTTATTGGCTAGTAATTCCTCTATTTCCGAATTTGTGTATACCCGTTTGAATGTCCTCGTTGGCGCCTCAGGAGGCGTGGCGTTTTAGGCAGATTTTTTCAGAGTGGTGCAGAATTTTTTTTTTTTTTTTTTTTTTTTTTTAAATATTAATTCATTTCTTTTTTATCGACTAGCTGACCCGGCAAACGTTGTTTTGCCTTCAAAATGCCTTTTGTACGAGTAGTTACTTTTTAAATTAGAATGTCTTATTAAATGTTAATATTTATTGGAATGCAAGGGAAGATACAAATTTTTAGTAGTAAAATTAGTTAAAATTAGCGAAATTAAGAATTATTAGTAAAAGCTGACCCGGCAGACTTCGTACTGTCACAATCGATTAACAAAAGAGCCAAACTTTTGTATTAAATGAACTTAAAACATAGAAAAGAAATCCATTGTTAATAAAATAAATCTCGGTATGAATAAAGTTTTATTTTTATTTTTTAAATTATTTCACATGATATTTTTTACATAGAAAACAGATTACCTAAAATACTGGCTATTTATAAGTTTTAATACAATTATAATATAGTCTGTTAATCAATTTAAAGCTTTTTGATATATTATATTTTTTGTTTTATTTTGTGGTGCATAAATATACAAAGATGATGGTTTGCCGACGCGCGAACATGCGACGTATAATTGCCCGTGCGCGAAACAGGGAAACTCTAAGTTAATTCCGCAAACTTGCAATGACTGTCCTTGAGATTTATTTATGATCATCGCAAAGGCCAGACGTACTGGAAATTGCAATCTTTTAAAATCGAATGGTAAATCCGTTGGAATCATCGGTATCCGCGGAATCAAGACATCCTCTCCTTTGTATTTTCTTTTAATAATTGTGGCCCCAATAACGTTATTCATCAACTTTTTTACAACCAGTCTTGTTCCATTGCACAGTCGATGTTGATTAATGTTACGCAGCATGATGACAACTGATCCTACTTTTAACTGCAAATTGTGTGGTGTTAATCCTGGAAATTCCATAGAGTTTAAAAACTCTGTTGGATAGTTGACTACGTCATCCTGGTTCAAAACTGTATCGACTGATTTAAAGGAAACCAACAGTTCCGGAAGAAAATTTTGAATGGTCGCATTGAGATCCTCGACATCTTTACTTTTCGCCGTCAATATTGCTCGTTCACTTAGCCAGTTATGGTTATCGAACTGTTGCTCTATATCAGGGAAAACACGCTGGATAAGCTTCTCTTTAGAGACTGTTATGTGACAGAAATCTGGTGGAAATATAATTAATCCAGTCGATGCATCCACTGCGACTTTATTATTGCCAATGTCTAACAACTGCTTCACAAACACATCTGCAGTCTCGTCGTGTTGCAAAAATACTCGCATGTTGGTTGTTAAACTGAGTGTCCTTACATATCGCCACAAAATTGATGATTTTAGGCATGCGTTTAGCTCATCAGCAACAGTTGATATGGGTATGACTGGAAGAGTCTGACGAAAATCACCTGATAATAGAATCATAGCCCCACCAAAAATATTTTGGTTGTCACGAAGATCTTTTAAGGTTCTGTCCAGTGCCTCCAGTGACCTCTTATGGCCCATTGTGCATTCATCCCAAACAATCAACTTGCATACCTGTAGGATCTTGGCCATCGCACTATTTTTGGCAATGTTGCAAATAGGTGTTTCATTGATTTGCATATTTAATGGTAGTTTTAACGCAGAGTGTGCAGTTCGCCCGCCTTCTAGAAGTGTCGCAGCTATTCCAGATGAAGCCAACGCAAGAGGTACATCATTTCACGATCTGATCCTCGCCAAAAGCATTGAAATTAAGAAAGTTTTTCCCGTTCCCCCGGGAGCATCTAGAAAATAAATTCTACCAGATCCACTGTCCGCAGCTTCTATCAGAGTGTCGTACACAATTCTTTGTTGTTCATTTAATTGTGGAACATTTGTACGAACTGTTTCGATCAATGTTTCAGTGTCGTACTGTTGTTCTCTCTGCAACTTTTGGTTTGAAGCATCTTGCATACAACGATTTGGTGGTGTCATTCCCAAAGACATTAATAGTTTATTTGCCATCAATAAATACATATCTTCTATCATTATCAATGTCTCATTGTAAATTTTTGGACTCATTTGTAGTGTGGAATCCAAAGTTTGACGGCGCATATGGTACAAAACATCCTCAGACATGTCATCTCTATACTTAATCCATAAATTTTTTGGATTCGAGGGAAAACATGTCGATATGATAATCGCAAACAGTGTACGAATTTGATGCGGCGATGAAGATATTATGGAATCCTTGAGCGTATCATTCCAGTGCGAGTCGTTCTCGAGTAAATGTAATAGTTGACATGCCTCTCGGTAAGTCGCACAAAGCTGGCCATTAACTGTTCTTAGCTGTTCAAACGATGTCGGACCACGAACATTCACTAACAACAACCGCAAATAATAACATTCATCATTATTTTAGATGAACTGTGTAGATACGACCCAGAGCGTCTGAATCAAATACATTTGGATGTCCGTCAACTGGTGTTCCTTGTTTTCGACGCGTGGCATGTCAGCATAGAGCAAAGTGCGAGCATATTCATCAGTTTGACAGACTGTGAAGAAACTTGTTAAAGTTGTCGACGGTGGTCGTGCCGCTCTGTCTGCCGCGTTGGATTCGTTAAAATAAACTCTCTGTCCATTTTCTAAATGGACTACCAAATGAACCACTGTAGGATATCTTTCATAGATCGGAAATGAAAAGATACGCCAAATTGCTTCGTTGCTACTTACATATCGACCCATTTGGTGCTATGATACTTCGTCATTTGCATTGGTTACAGTGAAGACGGCCATATCGCTACCTTTGTTAACGTATTTACATATCGATTTTACAGAGTTACAATATTCCACATTAATATGAGTCTCAAAAGCTTTGGACAATATTGGCGAGTATGGTACAATCCAACGATAGTCTACATTAACATTTTGTCCTTTTACTTTCACAACTACCGATCGTCCATGGTCCTCAACTGATCGCCGACGATACAATGGATATCCAGTTCTCTTGGGTATCGCTTCGAACACTTACCATCGACCATGCAGGGTGAATTAATGTTATTAACTCCGCAAGGTCCATGTATCATGTGTTTCGTAACTACTGCATGCAATTGTGGGTCAATTGCGTCATCAGGAATTTCCGCTGAAATTATCGAATCAATCTCATCTGGCCTAATTTTGTCCACTAACCAAATTAAAATGTGTGCATGTGGCAGACGACGCTTTTGCCACTCTATAGAGTACATCCAACAACGGACTTGGCCAAACACACGATGCTTTATGAAGAAATTCGTTACAGTTTTTAATTTTTGTTTAAAAACTCTTGCAGTGATGTCATGTCTATCAACTGGTGTTTGGCTATGAAGCAATTCCCTCTTGATTTCAGACAATTGCGGGTTACAGGTGAATGTAACAAATAAGTCAAAGCGGCCGTACTGCCTAATATATGACATAGCGTTCTGAGCATATTCGTGCATATGACGCGGGCTTCCTATATATGTAGCCGGCAAAATTGTCATTCATCCCACATTATTCATATTACCATCAACATTTATAGCATCGCGGAGATGAATGTAATCCTCCGATCGAAGCTGGCGTTGGTTCAAGCGGATGTATGTCAACCGTTCAGTCTCGATTTAAACATACATGTCCACTGCAAACTGATGAAAGAGTCGACGACACATCAAAAAATGTGTCAAATGAAAATGAATAGAAATTTATAGCACTAACTGTTTTGTTCATTTCAGCACCTGCAATCAGCATTGATAAATTTTTAATTTGTTATTAAGACGAATTGAATTTAAAAATATTATTTTATCTGGTTCAATCAAATTACCTGTAGCCTGATTTACCATTTTGATATTAAAGTGATATCCATCCTCTCCCTGCCAGAATATTAAAGGATATTGTAACGCTTCATAAGTTCTGTGTGTTTCAGACACACGTTTTAAACCATTATTTCGCCGATGAAGCACAATATCTCTAGATTGTAAATTTTCTCCCACAATGACAACAGCTACTTTTTCAATGGTAGGTGAAATTAACCCCCTAGTATGTTCACCGGCTGGTGTTTTGTCAGCCCGAATGACAATGTTATGGCTGTCAGATGGCATTCGATCCGATGCAATTTTGAACAGGTTTACTAAATTGTTGTTCTGATGAAGAAATATTTGTAATTCTTGGACAATTATTCTCTTCACTGCTAGATTGTGGGAACAACGCTTATCAACCTCTGCATCTGAATTGCCCATAAAATATCGCATCTGGTAGCGGCAACATCGCCCCAATCAAATGATGAATTTGTCCTTGTATCTTTAATTTCAAAAGATTTGTTCAATAATTTTAAATATTGACAATATATAGTTTAACACACACTTTAATATTATAAAAAAAATATCATTGAACAATACCTTGAAAGTGGGCATGAAATTGTCCTGTACAATTTGTGTAGCGCCAAACGATGTCATCTGGAAACAGCTGTTATACTTCTGAATGTTAGCCAAGAAGTGCTTAGAATCATTTCCAATCCCAGATACTAAAGAGCGTAAAGGATTTGGAGGTGGGACCATTTGTGGCAATTTTACTTTGCCTCCAGCACAACATAATCCAGAAGATTCACCGCTGTATTTTAACGCCTTACAGTGTATACAATTTTTTGTCATTTCCCCAATTTTTACCGAATTGTCTGTACTGTAATCTATTGCCGGATCATAGTGGAATGCTGCCCGATCCAGAATCACAGGAGCTGTACGTCTGCAGAATCGCTCAATTTCATTTTGTCGTGCTCGCTGTTGTTCTGTTTGACGTGCACGAACTCGTTGCATTCTAAGCCTATTTACTACATTACTACCCACTAAAGAACGATATCCTAACATACCAATGCGACTATTTTCGCCATCTGCTTCAATCTGGTCATCAGTGCGGTTAGCACGCGAGGAAGCTCTTCGCACATTTGATTGGCTGCGACGACCTATGCCAGGTCGCCTTCTCCTTGGCATTGTAAAATTTAATTATTTGAAATTTAAAAAGTTCTAACGTACTAACAGTAAAGTGACACTATTACAAAATATAATGACACTTTACACTAAGAAAAATTATAAATATCTAAGCTTTAAAATCGTACGCATTAAGTGAATTACATAGACTTCGCTGTGCAAGCAATGTCTACAACTATTTATGTTTCTTTTGTTCATCTTTGTCAGTTTGATGTGGGCCTGTTGACATCTTTTTCACGTTTTACAAGTTTGATGTGTGCCGTAGGCGTGTGCGGGTGTATGTGTGCGAGGGTGTATAAGAATGTGATTGCTGTTGTTGTAGAGCAACACATGTGATAAGTATAGGAGAACACTGTTTACAATCGTAAAGTTTACGGCAAATGCTTTATCAGTAGAACTCAAATAAATAACAGCGCCACATATAGGCTGGTATGTTTGTCACCTACCATTATTTGATTCAATGTTAATGTGGGAAAAAAATTAGTTGCAAAAATCTCATCTCCAACGCCATCTATCACTTCAAATAAAACCTTTTAAACCTTTCGGAATACTCTACCAATAATTTAACACCAAAATGAGCCAAATCGGTCCAACCGTTCTCGAGCTTTAGCGAGACTAACGCATAGCAATTGATTTTTATATATGTAGATAGATATTGTAATACAAAGCCAAATTAGGCCAATATAAAATATTACATATTCACTTATTTATACAATTGCATAACAATTACAAATAATCTTATTCTTAATATTAATCCTGCGAAGCCATACGGCTTGTCTGCAGGTGATAACAGAAAAATTTGATTATTTCCAATGTTTTAAGTAACATGTTTTTTGAGTCAGTTCAGCTAACTTTTGTTTTTTTTTTTTTTGACATTTTCTGCTTGTAATTCAGTTAGAAATAAAATGTACATGCAATTTATTTCAATTCCCTTTATTATACATATTTATAGCAGTTATTGCAAATTTAAAAAATGTTCTTTTAGTAATTTCTTTCTGCTCATCTTATTGTTAACATTTAATAAGTTGTTAACTCATTCATGGCTGTTGGCAGTGTCACTGCTAACGCATTTTTGCCGTAGTCGTTTCGGAAGATTGGTATTTTGTACCTCCCTTGTACTCTTCTCCTGGTATTCTGTGGATGGTCAATGCATTCAAGAAAGTTGGTGTTGCTGAAGAATTCGTTAATTATTGTTGTATTGTATAAGTTTTTTATAATGAGTATTCTCAGGCTTTTGTAGAGACTATTATTACGAGTAGTTTGTTGTATATGTATATTGTTGGTATTAAAATGATTGCAACTATTGATGATTTCATTTGGTGAACTCCTGTGAGTACGTATCGTGTCACTTATATTCATATTAGAGTTTGTCCTCATCTTGAGTGTATATTGATGGTTTTTATGCAGTAATTTGAGCAGACTACTCTGTGTTTGTTGCAACAGACGGCAAGACGTTGCTCTTCCCCAGGCAGCGCATGAAATCTTGCATCATTGACTGCATGGGAGAGATGAGTGCTGTCATTGTCTGAGTGAGCTGGTGAATTATTGATTCAAGGCCACTTTTCTGGGTATTAGAAGGCTGTGCGATGGTAGGCTGCATTATGGTAGTCTGTGCAAAGAATTTTCTGAGTACATCAGAGAACGAATTCATTTTATTTACCGAACTGACTGGTATATCCAAGCCCGCTGGATTCCTAAGCAACTGCACCCTATCATTCAATCGTTTTTTAAGCGATTTGTATACCGGTCATCCTCTGTAGTTCGCCATGTGATTCATGCCACAGTTATTACATTTCTTTTCCGCCTGCGTCCTGACATTACACGCGGAAGACAGATGCAAGTCACCACAGACAACGCAAACCATGGGTAGTTTGTAGTAAGATTTTGTGTGACCGTATTCCTGACAGTTCTGGCATTGTACTGGCCCTACCCTTTTGATGGGCTCCTCAACAGATATTTTCCTGTAAAGCAGATATCTCAAGTTATAAATTGGATGCACCTCGTTTAAACACAGGTTGAGGAACTTTATCCCTATTGAATATGTTCGTTACTGAATGAACCTCAAAACCTTGTTTCTGAACAGCTTTCCCTTTACCTCTTCAGCTTGTACGTGTAGAAGTTTTTATTATCCTTGTCCAGTAATTCCGTTATTTTTCTAAAACTAATAGCATCATATGGCTGAATTTTGGTTTCAGAAATGTTTCCTCGTCGTAGTGAAACAATGTGGAACATTTTCTTTTCGACCAATTTTGCGATTTTAGCAACCAGAGCGCTTGATGTAGCCTCACGCAAATAGATAGGCGGAGGTTTCGCTATCGATGTCCTTGCATTTTCCGATGTACTAGGTACATCATCAACGCTTAAAATGGCAAACTTATTGTTACTGGTGCTCTTCTCCACAGTTGGTTGACCAAATATATTATTTTTAGTTTGCTTTCGCCTATTCCCACTGGCCGGACTGGTTTTCCGTTTGATAGTGACATAGCGATCCATGCCCATCTGTACCGTTCTGTTACCGCCTTGTTTGATAGCCCTCGTTACGTTGGTTTCCACCAACGCGTTGCTGCCGCTGTGTTCTATGGCTGATGTTCGTGCTTGTATGGTATCACACACCAAAGTGAGAGGAGAGTGCGGTTCTGTATTTTGACTCACACTCACGCTTTCGTCTGCTCTGTTCAACTGTTCGTTATTGTTACCATGTAGGTGTAAGCTGTTTCTCACTGACACGTGTGAGGAACGAATAATCTCCGCTTCAATTTGAGTGTTTAGTGCGGGTGAACAAGAGGATGCTCTTGTTACTGGTCGCGCAGTCAGATACTAACTTTCGTGACGACTATTAGGATTCGCTCTGACGCTCTCTTTAGAGGTAACAATTATATAAGCTATTCTGCCGTTTACGCTCAATCTCCTATCTCCAGAGTTTCGAGTGGTCATTCACTCACCTCTCAGAGCCAATTGGTTCCCCGCATCACAACAAACATTTGAAGTTGTTGTGCTAGGAAATAATGTAAATAAAACCGATCCCAGACAAATATTACCATCAGCTGCAATTAGAGATGGCAAGATTAATCGCAAAGATTAAATTAATCGATTAATTTTGGCCAATTAATGATTTAATTGTATCGTAGACTTGCTTTCAATTAATTGCAATTTTAATCGATTAATTGGCAAAATAATCGTTATTTTTTTTAATACTTTTGGTATTTTATTAATTTTTTTTCGATTTTTTTATTTCGAGCACATGTTTTTATCTGTGCTTGGCAGCATTGTTTCTTTGTTCTTTCTTACATCACTAACATTCTTGTTAGTGCCACTTTACATTGTGACTTTTTCGCACATCAAAGTCATGAAATTCTTTTTTGCTCACTCTTCGTAAGTTACGATATGTTTATACTATGACTTTTTGCTTGCGTCTATTTGGTGGGTGATTGATAAAAGATTTGCGACCATAGAACAGTCTTTCCTCTTAGCTGCATCCACTATCTTGGATCCCAGATTTAAAGGTGTTAATTTTAAGGATCCATTGGCCTTGTCGTCGGTCTTAAGATATATTTGTGCTGAAATAACCGAAAAAGATGCCAATATGGAAACAGCAAGTGAGTCATCGGTTGAATCAGAACATGATTTTGATTTCTGGGCACACACAAAACTCTCGCGCACAAAAAAAAAAACATGCGACGATGTACAACCTCAAGACGAGCTCACTTTTTATTTAAACTCCCAAGTTTTGCCACTTAAATCAAACGTAGTAGATGCATGGGATGACATGAAAGCAGTTTATCCCAAGCTCTATGAAGTCTCTCAAAATTATTGCCACTTGATTGGAACATCAGTGCCTGCGGAACGGTTGTTTTCCAAGGCTGGATCTACCGCAACATTAAAAAGAAACCGACTAACAACTAAAAGGTTGTCAAAATTATTATTTTTACAAACATGGCTGAATAAAAAATAACAATTTTTCAAGTAAATTGCTTTTAATTATTAATTTTTTTTTTAATAAATCGGCAATTAATCGACAATTAATCGATTAATTCGTATTAATTGCAATTAATTGCAATCAATTATTTTACTTCTGCAATTAATCGATTAATTTTTTTTTTTTTTGCCATCTCTAGCTGCAATCCAAATTGTGCTGCTCACCGATATTCGGCAATCGTCGATCCAAAGATAGCATCAATATCCAAAGATACGCCTTGTACCGATATCCTATATATCCGTAATTAGTAAGGCGTTCCCAATGTTTAGACTTAAGTGAGTGATTTATCCCAGGAACGACTAAAAAACACGTCCGTCTTACACAAAGGTTCATTTACATCCTTCCTTCCTTCCTTGCAGAAACATTTACAGTCCGAAAAATTAAAGCAATCCTATCGAATAACGGCCGCGAATATTGTAACCGGAAATTCAATTTGTATCTAGAACAACATGGCATAAAACGGTGCTCACACGCCACAACAAACGGCACGCAGGGTATGATGAAATGAATCAGGTCGCCGCTATCGTTTTGGGCGGAAGCAAAAGCTAACGGTGAACAACCGTATAAGCTTTAAAAACCCTCAGTTATGCATATGCAGATTTTTGGGGATAAAATATATGTGTTAAATAAGAATCCTACAAAGAGTAAATTCGATTCATGTT
>JAHXMU010000037.1:2816301-2847345 GCA_019455685.1 Philornis downsi
AATGACTGAAAAGTAAGGAACTGGGGTTCCTCATGAGTTGGAGCTGGGGACATTGAGCATCGTTTTTTTTTCGCCTGCGAACAACTGCTTCAGCGACAAAAAAGGAAGGAGTTTGTTCATCGTATTGTAACGGGTGATGAAAAATGGATTCATTTTAGCAATGCAAAGAATAGAAAGTCATAGGGGCTGCCCGGGCATGCTTGCACGCTGCAAAGATTATGCGATTAGGTCGGTCTTATTTATTACGACATATTGAAACCAAGCGAAACCATCACTGGAGATCGGTACCGAGTTCAGTTAATGCGATTGAGCCGAACTCTGCGCGAGAAACGCCCATAATATGCGGAGAGGCACGAAAAAGTGATTCTTCGCTCGCCCCCAAATGGCAAAGCTCCTTAAAACCTGAAAAAGCTAAAAATGAAGTCTTACCCCACCCGCTTTATTCTCCAGATATTGAGCCGTCAGATTATCACTTGTTTCCTTCGATGCCACACAGTCTTTCTGACTAGCGGTTGCACTCATATGGCGACATCAAACAATGGCTAGATTCGTGGATAGCCTGAAATGATGAGCAGTTTTACCGTGACGGAATTCGAGCTTTGCCAGATAGATGGGGAAAAGTAATAGCTCGCGATAGGCAATACTCTCAATGAATCATTTATAAACATGTTTTCATAATAAGGCTGCATTTCTATAAAAGAAAAAAAGTAAACTTGCTGGGGCCCCTCAATTTGATGATACTCTTGAAATTTCCACTCATATATCGATTTTCTGTTATGTATAACAACTACTGAATTTCTAATTAATATCATTCATGCGCCTTACTTACCCTTTTATAAGGGTTGGTTCATATATTTGCGTTTGCAAATAGTGGCAATTTAGAATGGATTTCGGGGTGGTGGTATCAGTGAGCCTTTTTTTTTTTGTTCTTTTTTACAAACATAGGTACCAGGATTACCGACTTTTTGATGACCTAAACTGGCTGTGACATGTTGATTATAGCACACAACTATCATGTTTATAAACGTGGGTTTGAGTCCCAATACAATAATTTATCATTAAACGAATCGCAGTTATCTTAATCGAATAATAAAGTCTAGTAAATGCTTTTCAAACTGGTGTTCGCAATCATCGTTAAACCGTAAGTCCCGTTCAGTGAATCTAATCTAATCTAATCTAATCTACTAAGTGTGAGAAGCATTGACCACAATTCATGCGATGCAAGATAATTTTATTTGGTTAATTTTTAGTTTCCGCAGGCTGACGCACGCAATTCCCAAATTTCAGTAAGAAGCAATGTAAGTGGGACATGCACCACATACAATAATCCTGAAACATTGACCAAGTATTGAATTATTTTGAAAATCTATATCTTTTTAGGAATATGTTTTTCAATCTCTTTGACGTTATTGCCATTACTAAATACAATTACTCTTCAATTTATGTGAATTGCATTACCTGAAAAACTCAATTTTTCGCAGTTACTTGGCTAAATAATAAAATTAAATTATGTTTTTTTTCTAAATTTACGAAAAAGCAATTACTTGTAAAATCAACTTTTACACTTGCATCTGCATAAGCAAGCATATATTTTTCAAAAATGTATTTATTTATTTCTTGAGATTTCCAAGGAAATTCCAATTAAAATATTTTTTACGCTACGTTTACATACAAAATATATTCATCTCGTCTGGCAAGGAATTACGTTAATGGCGTTTCATGTTTTTTTTTTCAAATAAAATATACGATTTTCTCATTTCTGCATTGCATACAATCGACATAACACATCAGTATCAAATGTATTGCATATCTTTTGGTGTTTATCAAAAATAGGGATTGAAGAGAGTTTCGAATACATAAATTCTCTTTTCTCGCACTAGTTATTTCTGGTTGCAGTTGTTGCGATACCATAGTCGTTATTTGAAATAATTTCCCAAGGTAGTCTGGATTGCGAGGGTTGTGTGATAAATGTGGAGAAATAGCACCTGATATTTAGAAATGCAGTAAGGATGATGAGATTAAAGACGGACTGTATAAAAAAATTCCAAGTCTTGGTTTAATCTTAACGGGGGACAGAAGTCCACGAGGGTTTAACGTGAGTCTCGCCGTGAAGGCCTTACCCACGGTGTGCGACACCAAAGTCAGCGTTTCTTCCAACGAACCTAACATCTGGCAAAAACCTAAATGTAGCACGTCCGTTCTGACTCTCTTCCCAACGTGTTTGCCATCTCGACAAGACACATTCATTTAAGAGCCCCCTATACTCAGCCCTACTCATGCTCTCTACCCCCTTAATGGGCCAGTCCGTTCCTGTAAGTGCATACCCTTTCCTGGCCTTGAATTCCGTCGCACGGCGGATAACAACAAGATCCAGCGGGGAAGCACGCATCAGTACTTGAAGAGCCTCTGTCGAAATCGTTCGACACACTGGCATGCAATCCAATAACACCACTCGTACCAAACAGGTGAAGCGTAAGTTGCCATAGCAACAAACAGCTCCTGATAGACGACACGAACAGCACGTCTGCTAAGCCCCCAGTCACTCATCAGCACTCGTCTAAGCTGGCCGACAGCGCTAACCAGCTTCCCTCTTAGCCTATCCAAATGAGGCAAATAGTTCATTCGCTCTCCCATGGCAACACCCAAGTACTTCACCTCGGTGACGCATCTGAGCACAGACCCATCAAGCAAACGAACAAGAGGCTTGCGAGATAATCTATCCCGCAGAAGCATTATGTTGGTCTTATCGATAGCAGCACCTACACCGACATGTTCTGACAATTGCCTAACTATCGTCATCATGGCCAGAACCTTCTGTTCCACCTGAGAACGAGAAGGACTCTCAATCATGATGAGTAGGTCATCAGCATATGCGCAAACTTTGCACTGGTTACTTAGCTGCCGTAATACCGGGTCCATCATAAGCTTCCATATAAATGGAACGCAGATGGAACCCTGCGAGCAGCCACGAACAACATCGAGTGCCACCGCACTATTTGCGCCAACTACTCTAGCTGTTTTGCCACAGAAGTAACTACGCCAAAGGCGCAACTCTTGGCACGCTACCTCCTGAAACTTTACAATACTCTCACCTACAACAGGTAATCGAAAGCGCCCTTGAAGTCCACGAATACACCGAGAACATACTTCTCAGTGGATCTCCTCGCGCACCTCTGAACGTATATCCAGAGATCTTCAGCACTACGACCCCTTGTGAAGCCGTATTGATAAGGGTACATGCCGTCAATGACTCTCTCACTCAGTGTAGGCACCATTATTCTTTCTAGAACTTTCCCAAGCACTGGAAGCAGGCTAATACCTCTGTAAAATCGAGGATTGCTCTTGATCTTCTCGGGCGATTTGAGCAGAACAATGGCATTGACTGTTGTCCAATGACGTGGAAAACAGCCAACATGTACACACTGCCTATACAAAGCCTCGAGGTAGTCCGGAATAGCCTTTCAGATGCTTTTACACATCTCTCCGGTTATTTCATTCATCCACCATCATTCGATTAAAGGCTCCCAAGGGCACATCGGCAGCTGCAGCTGCGATGTTTGACCCATATGCATCCCAGTTAACGTTCCTGGTGTGTCACCGCCTGGTGCCTACGCTGCTAAATTCAATCCGTTCATAAGTGAGCATAACTTTAATGCAGTTATGATCACTCACGGGCGGACTGACCTGCCATCTAGTCCGAAACTTGGATATGGCTGCGCTATTCGCAATCGTCACATCAATATCATCATCATCATGTCCACTATCGAGCGTATACAGTTAGTTCGATTTGTTCACCACGTGAAGTCCCCAAAGAACATCCACTCACTTAGCACCTCACCCCGAGATTGGTCTGGTAGCCGGACGTAGCGCCGGTTACCTTGCTGAACCACATCGAGGAAGATTACAGGGTTACCATTAGAAAGTGATAACACTGCATCCATACACGTAAGATGTGGCTACAAACGCTCGCTAAACTTGCAGTACAAGCGAGCTAGGCGAAGACGACCGAAATTGCCTTCAACAGAAATACAAATTTCCCATTCCGAGCTAAAAACTTCCGTACAATTTCAGTGAACGTCATTGGCAATGACTGCAACATTATGTCTTTTGTCAGGAAATACCCACATAAAAGCAGGTAAACCACGCACCTCATTATGGGCTACGTGGGGCTCCTGTATAAGAGCAATACTGTAGCCACCGTCACAAATGACCTTCCCCAGTTCCGCCATTGCAGCGACGCGTCTACCACAATTTAATTGTAGAAGGCGGGTACCCATCTTACCTATAGTGTCTTGCTTTCGCCCTGGCTACCATGGCGCAATATAGCGGACAGTCCTTAGACATCATACGGTGATCCAAGGGCTACCGGTGATACCGCGCTACCGGTGCCTTTGCTACGGGGGCTGCCGCCACCGGAGCTCGAGGCTCCATCTGGCCAAAACCCGCGGGTCGCATGGCATTCCCACTGCTGCTCGCTGCTGCACCCATCCGCAGCACATCGATGCGGCCCAGATCCTGGTACTCCGCTGAGTAGTCCAGCATCTGCTTCAGCAGTGCGATGTCCAAATCCTCCCGCTTGGTAAGAGCTTTGATAAAAATAAATCACTATACTTACCAATTTACAGTTGCTTTGTAGCAATAACGAACACTGCAAGGCGGTCTCCAACGACTTGTTTACAAATTTAGCAAAACTTCTAAACAAGATGCCGTTGCTTCACAAAAACAATTGCACTACAATAATTTGCAATGCAATCAGAGTAAGTGAATGGCTGCCTCTGGATTGGTTGCAGGAGTGGATCCTATTGAAGTAGTTTTTGACCATTTTTTCGCATATTTCAGGCAGTATGCTCCAACGGTTTGGGAGTACCCACATGAACACAATCTTTGACGTAGCCCCAGGAAAGAAGTCTAACGGCGTCAAATCACATAGCCTTGGTGGTCAATTGACGTTGCCATAACGAAAAGTTACGCTTTGTGCAAACTCATGTTGGAACTCGTATTTTTCAATTGCAGGCTAAAAAAGGCATTTTCGTACAACCATAGCGCTTTGTGTTGAAATCATATTATACGCCACAGTTTCACTAACAGAAGGAATATTTTGGGCAGGGCGTACACTGCGATGATGCGCAGACCTGACCACATCTGTAACGCTTCCAGTCTCCTCAAATTTCTTTACATTCTTAGCAATTCCTTGCACAGTTGGTCTATTATGACGACTATAATCAGCCCGTAATGAGCGAAAAGTGGCCACGTTTGAATCATCATTTTTGTAGCAAGTTCTATCTATTTCTATGCATTTTTCGGTTGTTAAACGATCCATATTCATAAATGTCTAGCCTATCATTAAGTGAATAATACTTCAAATGACGGGTATTTAACAGCTGACACCGTTTCCAGACCGGCGGTTTGAAACTACTAAATAGATAACCCTGTATGAACGCACATATTTGATGACCAATTCTATATGTACAATTCTATACATACACAAAAATTAGAGCAGCTTTGTTTGATCAGATAATTTTTCTAATAGCACGAGAGACCACGGTCGTGGGGCTGTGGTTCAACCGAAGATATGTTATAAGTGTTCAAATATTCCATCAGGGTCTCATGGTGGTAATGTGTGAACTTGAGGAGCACCGTTCACCAACGACGGAGCCTCACTCCCCGCAGCGAGAAAGTTTATATTGTTGTTAATCGTACTTTGACTGAATAATGAGTCAAACCCTGAGGAATTTTTTTAAAAGGGGTTTCGATGTTCCTTTCGGGCGTGATTTTACTAATCCGTGTTGGATAAATTCGAGTTCCACAAAGGGGCGCTGGCTCTCGTATGAGAAAAAAACAGAAAAAAACAGCAGAATCATGGAAAACAGCCACGATAAATAAAATATTATAGATAGATTTTAACTTGGAGTAAAACAACGCAAGGCAGGACTCATAATCTCAACTTCCAAATGTTGATGAGTTGCGCGAAGTATTTTTCCTATTCTCATTATTCTGGCCTTGATGTATATGTGAAAAATCCTTTTTCGCTTATTTAAGTCTCTATCTGTTACAATATTCTTAATGCAATTTTTAGTAAAGTATTGCTTCGTTCAATTGTACAATATAATTAGCTTTCAAATTCCTTGAATAAAGAATAAAAGTTTTCTAATTAAAATTATCAAAGTCTCATGGTGTCCATGCCAGGAATCATGGCACTCAACTCATAGTGAGTGGGGCCATAGTAACTACCGTAGTCTTTGAGAGGGCGAAAGTTGTATAAAACAATAGCCTGATACAGGCTTCTTCGTACTATGATGCTGACGAAACAAAAACTTCACTAATAACAGTCAAAAATCTTACTGAACCATTTTATACCAAATGAGCTTGCGACATCTATGGCATATTTTTGGAGATGGTTATGAGGATAACTATAATAAACATGACTACTACCATATTCAATAAAAGGCTTCTGTTACTTATGCTTATTATATAGACTTCATTCATCGAAAACACTTACTTTGTCTACAATCACTTCCCTTTTAACGGTATTCGGTTTTATCAGTTAATATCAATCATGTTTTTTCATTTTATAGAATGTTATAGAATGAATGGTAGGTTATATTCAGAAATGGTCCGATACTAATTCGTACTGTTTCACACGGTTGTTTGTGTACGAATATGAAACACGTTGTTCCGAAATACTGGATATATGGGAGTGAAATTTTACCCCATATTCATAAAAGGAACTACGAGTTTGATATGCAGGCCAATCAACAAGCTTAAGTATGGCGCCTTCCACCTAAGTCGAAATCGAAAAAAAAAAGTCAAAAGCAGATAATGTTGGTTGGTTCCTTATCGCGGTATTATACACCCGGATTTTGCAGGAAAGGCAAACGGTAAATAAAAGGTATTATCAATTAACGTCGGAATGGTGCAGAGTAACCCTCGCCATTTTCTTTGATTATCGAAGAATAATTTCCAAAAAGTCTGACGAAAAATAAAAAAAATATTATCTGGGCAATATGCGTTCTTTGAGAGATTAAATTCGTGCAAATGGGTAAAACTTTGGAATAAAAATTCCTGGATTTTGTGCCACGATGACGCAGCCTTTTTCAGAGCTATCATTGTAAACAAATTTCGGACCAAAAGCCTAACAAATATCATCGAACAACCAACGCATTCAGCTAATACGGCTCCTGCTTCACTTCAAAGCATCTGTTTTCACCTAATATAAGACGTAAAAGATAATTCGCCGAGAACGGAAGTCTTTTTACAGAAAGTCCATACAATATTTGGATTAGATGAATTATTTCAGAAAAGGTCTATTTTAAAGATGGTAATAAATGTTTAGGGTTATATTAACCAATTTTCTGTACTTTTTTAACAGAACGTATATTGTTCTATTGAAAGTAGTGAATATGTGATTCCTCCAGATTGACTTCTAAATTTTTGACTGAATAACCAAATAGCCATATACGATTTCTTTTTCAGTAGTAATAACAAAAATACATAAAAGTCTTTTTTCTAAAATTCGCTGGTATTTAAAAAGATTCGTTAGTTATCAATATGAAACATATTTACGGTTAAGTAGTCTTACAGAACTTTTAACTTTTAACAAAGAATATTTTACTAGCAACTTAAATATGTTTCACATCACCTCCGTAGTCATTTTTTGTATTGTCAGCACAGAGAGGGTGTGGTTATCAGTTTGCGAAGCACTACAATCTTATGCAATTGCTAAAAATTTAAGTTAGTGCGGTCTTCAAGTTATCTCAATCAACTTATATGAGAGATAACAGAAATAATGTGAGAATGCCGAAGGCTTTCGTTCTCAGAATTAAGCTTGTCAATCGCACAGTTCATATCAAACCAGTGAAACCAGTATTATTTAATGATGTAAAACTATGAATATATGGGTTAAATTAATCATTTCAGAAAGACCGTGATTATTTGCTCGACTTTTTCCAAGTTTCACAAATACTTATAGATCAATACTGTGAACAAAAATTTACATTACTAGACTTTCTTAAGTATTATTAGACATCACAAACGAGTGTAACTAATAACAATTTACAGCGTTGATGTGCAAAGTATTATTCTGTGCGTAATTTTAAGAAATGTCATAAACATTTCAGCATGACAGACGAACAACGAACAATCACTTTGAAAGTTATGCGACACATTTGGTCAAAATATACTTGATACTTTAAACCTTTGCTCGAATTTTATTAATTTTGCTCATTTCCATTTGAAACTTTTTTTATTTCATAAACATTCTTATAAGTTATAACAAACAACGTATGAGTAACACTAACCACGTTATTTAAATTAGTATAACTCATACATTTTTTGACGAATGAGTAACATTATCTATATTGTTTAAATTAATGTCACTCTTACACTTTTATTACCAACATCCACTTCCTTAGCTTAAAGCTACAACACAATTCTAAAAAAATTAGTTTTTTACCTGCCTACATTTTCGATAGCAACCAATGCATGTATTCATTGTGCAAAGTGAAGATTTTCTTTGAACTGCGTACTAGACTTTAGAAGAATAAATTTGATAGATTCACATACCACATATTCTATTTTTGTCTCAGGTATTGTGGAAAAATATAATTTTAAAAATGCATTGGGTTGTTACCAAAGTGTTCCTATATGCTGCAGTATTTGTGAGCTACATAAAAGGTATTTGTTTTAAACTTACTAAACATACCTCGCCCTGGTACATCGTCAACACACACCTGCATTTATACATATAATTTTCTTATTTTTCATTTCGTTTGTAAGCAGAAAAAATGCAAAGGAAATGCTGTTAACAATTTTCGCAGTCATTTGCAAATTTGTTTCCTTGTTGCAAAGTTTTTTTTTTTTTCGTTTCCCTCAATCCAAATACATTGCATTGCCATTTCGATATTTGCTCACTACTGAGATTCTGACAATATTCTATACCGGAATTCAGGATATAAAAGAACAGATGGGCGTTTGGGTGCATAGCAACAACATAAGTATAGCACCAATCTATCGACATTTATGCAAAAGTACAACGAGACATATCAAATGGTAAAGGTAGCCAGCCAACCAACTACCAGCGGGTGGTGCCTGCTCGCAATCCAAAAATTGAAAACAAATTGATTTTGTTATATTCATGCTTGCATATGATATAAAGAAATATTGGCAAAATATTTTGCAAACGTAACACTTATAATTCTTGGGCAAATAACACATTTTATTGCATACTTTTCGGGTAACACGACAGAGAAGTAGGTAAAGAGAGTGCGAGTGGGGAACAAAAGTTTTATCCACACCCTCAATAAAATATATCCGGTAGGGTAGCATTCATTTGTGTGGATAGAGGTAAAATCTGTATTTACTCCTATATGCTTTTAATATCATAGTACTCGTATATGCGCATGAAGGATAATTTATTTCGCCAAAGTGGTTTTTACACAAATTTCTTCAATTTCCCGATTTTATAAGTAAGACAAATTTGTGCCAATTTATTTCCAAATGAATCCATACACATTCATCATACTCACTTGGCAAATGACGTAAGCTAAAGATGAAATGTCACGGCAAGTAAGACATGAGTAAATGTCATAATTTAGGGGCGACATATATGTAATAGTTTTGCATATTAAATTTTTATATCAATAGCACACTTACGTACCAACACCTTCACAGCACTTATCGAAAAAGTAGATAACTCAACATAGAACCTAAATACCATTGGAATTCTTAACAATCTTCTAAATATTATCAAACAAACCCGGACAGCTCTTTAGATGTATACGCGTGCATATGACGGAATTTTCAGATATTTTTCTTTTCGACCGGCTCGACGTGTAAGTAAATTAGCTCCAGTGAAAGTTTCTCAAACGGAGGTACGAGATCGTCACTAGGCATTCAATGAGTCTAAAGTTTATTGAATGTGTTTCTTGTTTTCTTCTTGTTTTTTTTTTTTATTTTTCTAATACGATAATTAAAATGTATATGTATTTTATTCAATCTTCAATTTATAAATATAAATGACACACATAAATGTATGTATGTATGTGTGTGTGCACTATGTTGATTTCAAAGCAAATTACAAATCCAAGTATATATTAATTTCTCTGTTGCAATTTTTCAGTAGAAAGTGATGAATAACAAACACATTTCCTATTAATTTTCATATCTTCTGCTAATTATGTCGACGAATTATTGTTTTGATCTTTCATGTGGACGAACTGTTCATGTAAATCGCCAGATTTCCAGCACTAATAAGATAAATGACTACAGGCTGCGATGTGACGTTACGACTAGGGTCAACTCTGTCATTGTTAAAATTCGACTGATTAAAGTGACAAATTTTTGCCAAATTACAATCCTTTAGGGAAATTTCTCTCGTTAAAATTGGTTCGCCTGAACATATCGCTGCGCCTCAATTGATTTTGACTACGTTTTATTTTAGCATTGTCAGAAGTTTGTAAGAGATATAGCGTTTACAATTTTTGTACTGATCTAGCAATGAGATCTCATAAACGTTATAACTAAAACATTATGGTTAAATTTCAATTTGGTTTGCTTTAGAATTATCATATTCTCACACGTTTTAAGCAAATACAGCAAATATGACCATGCAGCAGTTCAGCCGGAGAACTACTATTTGTCACAGGTGTTACACGGTATGATCTTAAACATTATAGAACAGAATCCTTCTTATTCTTAACAGCATAAATGTGTTTCTTAAAAGACGTCTTGGCTCAGCTTTACCATTCGATGTTGGAGGAAACGATGCAATAATTTCAGGTTTGATAACAACATATCTGAATATGTTGCCATTGCTGTGTTGGTGCTTCCCAAGCAAGAAATTCCTTGTGGAGCACAGGCTCCGCAATCGGTGACCAGAGTTTTCTATTGTTCTATCAATACCTGCAATCTCCCAATGCCCTTCATGCATTAAATTAAGTATTTTTTTTAAAGCATTTTGGAATTACAATCTCGGCATAGAGCAATCATGCTATGATGCGTGTTCAGAATTTTATTTGGCCAACCGTTTCTAACAAAATACAGAATTTTAAGTAGTGTTTCAGTTTCTTGCATGTATATGTAATGTGTTATTTGTTGGGAGTTACTATGAAACACTGTTCTGTCTTCTGCCAAATTGATAACCACCTGTTCAAATTCTTTATCAGTTTTTGTATCCGAACCATGTGGCAGGCAGGATAAGGTGTCCGCATTATCATGCTGACTTATAGATTTATATTTGCCTATAATATCAATAATACCTATGAATAAGCAAGCTTTCATTTTAATGAACAACTGAAGTCATTATTTATGTGTTTCTTGAAAAATAATTGTCGGTCGCCATATCAGACGAGGACTTTGATTTTTTTGTACAATATATCGTTATTTGCTGCCCGATTGTAATCGTTATTCATGGTTTAATAAGAACTACATATCGTTCTTCAGTCATTAAAATTGAAATTATGAAAATTCTTAAAATTCTATGAAAATTTTGCTTTGGAAGTATTAATGGCATGACTAAAAAAATTTTTACGTTTTACATTTTTAAACTAGTTGCGCTCATTGACTTACTCTGACGTCATCTATTCCATATTATTTATAATATTTTCGAAATTGTCACCGGTAAGGAGACTGCTGTCCGAAAAAGGGAGGAAAGCTGATACACGAGGGCACACTTGCAGAGGATGCATTGAGTTGGATTTATATCAAAAATGGACATAACTCTAACAGAATTCTAAATTTTAACTCATGGAGTTATGATGTTAAATAATTATTGGGTAGAGCTGAGTGGGACGATTCACTGACAATATTGAAAAGATACAAATTACCGATAAATGGATAGAAAATTGAAATAACTAATTTGTCTCAAATTCTGTATTGCAAATGGTTTTTATCAAAAGCAAGTCCATATCAGTGTCGAAATGTAGTGAACAGTTTGCTCGCTCTAGACACCCATCAGCGTTTTCAATTAAAGTTAACATAGATGAGGTGACGAAAATGGTTGTTGACGCCACCAATCTGCTATTGTGAATGCTGCAAATTTTAGTTTCTTATCTGTACTTAGCACCTTAATATTTATCGCATTGATATAGATAACATTTTATCGAGAGCAATTTTTCCACGCGGATTAATCTGGGAATTGCATACAGTTGTAAGCGGGAACCAGTTTTTGTAAAACTTTTATAGGCAATTGCAATCCCGACTTGCTTTCGTAAAGAAGTTAAGCTCTCTGTTTTCATACCAAAAAAGTTTGTCATTAATTTTCAAAAACTTCAATTTGTATTGTATTTAAAGATCCCATTTGTATTACAGGAATTTTAACATCGAGTATAATCCAATAAAGCACACATGTCTACAACGTTTGTACTTGGTGTTCACAATCTTTACGTGGAAACAGGAAGCCAGGAGATTTTCCTCCTAACAATGGTGATGAAGTTGAAGTGAAGTATATGTGAGATAGCCGCAGAACTTTATTAATCAAATCGCATATTATACGGTGAAAAGCTTTGCCGCTCGGCTAGTTTAGAAAGATCTAAAATTTCTTCAGCAACTCAATCGCGTACAGTTTGATAAATATAGGGTTATCCATTTTTTCAGTTTCAAAAGTAAAGTTAAATAAAGCACACATAAAGCTATGATTTCGATGAAACTTTCATTTTATTATAATGCTTAGACCTTGCTATTATGTACGAAATACAATGCCATTTTAATGGTCACCTCTGGATTGATGGATCCTTTTCAGATAGTTTTCGATCACTTTTTCCCACATTTCGGCCGTTATCTTGCCGATAGCTTAACGAATGTTGGTTTTCATATGCTCCAATATTATAGGATTATCCGCGTAAACAAGGTCTTTGAGGGAAACTCACAAAAAATGTATAACGGCGTGAAGTCGCATGCCAAAAAGAGTCGAAGTTGAATTTGAATTTAGATTATTCGACACACTTTCACTAACAAAAGCGATATCTTCGGCACATTGTGACGATGCACAGTCACTGACCACATCTGTGACGCTTCTTAGTCTCTTCAAATTTCTTTAAAATCTTGCCAATTCCTTGCACAGTAGGTCGATGAAGACGACCATAATCACCCCATAGGAAGTTTTAACCACTTTAACCAAAGCACATAACTTTGGTTGTTAATCGATCGATATTCGGAACTGGTAAACCTTTAGACATTTGAGACGACAGGTATTTAATAGCTGCCAGCCTTGCCAGACCGGTGGTTTTGAAACCACGAAATGGATAAACCTGTACATGCTATAACTGGTCTATTATGATCACATATTCATAAAACGCATTATAGCAGATAAACCTATGATTTATACGTAAACCAGTCAACAAACTTCGGAATGGCAACTTTCAACTGCCATAGAATTCAACGTAATATTGAGTATTTTCTTCGATTATTACAGTGTTATGCACCCGGAGTTCTTGTCCAAACATTAGAAGATATATAAAGAATATTATGAGGCGTTTAAGACAACAAATTCGAATGAGATCAGGTTTTCGGGGAAAAAAACTTATGGTGTTTTTACCATCTCATAAGCCTATCGTCGTGAATAAACTTCTGGCCAAAAAATGGAACCAAATATCATGGAATTACTACCCTATTCATCATATATGGCTCTGGCTGATTTTTGTTCTCTTTCCAAAACTCAAATGAACACTTCGAAGTATCAGTTTTTGGTCGATAGAAAACATAAAATTGTATCTACGACAAGAACTGAGGTCTTTTTTTGGAAATTTAGCTCCAAAAATGTTTTAATGATAGAATTGTTATATTATTTCGATTATTCGTTGGAGAAAAATTCATGAAACCAATATCGTTAAAGGAAAGTATTGGCGACGCTTGTACCATAAGCTAAATAAACTACGTATCGACTTGATCAAGCGCATCAGTACGCAGTGATTGCTTTGCTTAGGTCATGTCGTACGGAAGAACGCAAATGCTTCAGTTTTCCACAACGGCTTTGATGAGCAGCGCAGAAAACGGCGACTGAAACTTTGACCAGACTTTTGAAATGTCGAGAACCAAAGAGCTTGGGATTATTTTCTACGAGCGGCATATAACAAATAACAATGTCTGTTATAGTCGCCACTTGTAAACGTTCGCTTGCATTTAAAACTATGCTACATTTGGGCCTATGAAAAAAATCTTAAACTTCCAAAACTTTGCCAATTATATTAAATAACTATAAAATAAAAGAAAATATGTGAGAATAACCAATCCTCCATTCTCAGAGTTGGTACGATGACAATTCAAGAAGCGGATGCCAAAACATTTTCTATCGATATTCACTTCACGCATATAGAAATTATAATATAACAATAGCATTTGTACAATTACAGAGGGATTTGAAAATTCCCTTGTCACGAGTTTCGAAAGACATCATTTTTGTAGGTATATAAAACTTAAAACATTCCCGCTTTGAAAATGTTGCATGACCTTACAATTATTTTAGCACACACGATTACAAATTATTTTATGAAATGTTTTGCTTGTGTTTCATTTGGAAATTCATTTCAAAATCAAAAAAAGAAAAAAATTCAGAGGAAGTCTCAGGATGAAATATGATTTCATATTAATTATTCTCTCTCAAAATGAAGAAAACTAATTGAAAATCAAAAATTCCCTTTATGTCTTCAATGTTTTATGCAACACTTAGACAATTACATTTAATTATTCAAACCATATTGAAATTTCACTCAAACAAAGGGAAAAATTAATAAATGCAATGTATCGATTATTTCCGGTTTGTTGCATTAATTACATTAGTGCATGTTTAAGTCTCTATACAGACGCACACAAGCACACGCATACATATAATTGACTATGCAATTAATATCTCGTTGCCATTATAAATGCATAAGTTTACGAAAGCAAACGTCAGTTTTAACAAATAGAAGGCAAAAGCAGTTAGAGATAAGTTCCTGATCATATCTACGATAATAATGAACATTTTTCTGTTGTATTCGCTTTTCTTTTTTTGTCTGCTTTGTAACATTGCTGCTGGCCACACTCACACGCACAAGCACGCGCACACAAAGACGTCGAAATTTAATCCATCAAATCACATTGTAAAGACATTAATTGCTAATTTCAAAACAAATGAATGGAAACAAAAACGAAAATGTCAAAAAAGGCCAAGCAAAAACAATATATTACTATAATATAAAAAATTTAATGCATACCACCAACGTAAACAACGCGTTGCCGAGAGTAGCTAATGAGCCAAAAGTAAAACAAAACCTTATTGAAGCACGTTTCTGTACATATTATTTGGGGGAGGGGCTTAGGAAATTGTGACGACAACCCGGACACACATAAACACAACCCACACCTTTTTCTATACTTATTCTCTCTCGTACTTCCAAACGTCTACCTGCAAATGTCAATATTAAAATATACAAGCAAAACAATAACAATGCTAAATAATAATAAGGGTTATCTATTTAGTGTTTTCAAAGCCGCCGGTCAAGGCTGTCAGCTGTTTATTGCCTGTAATCTGGAGTGGTACTTATTTTTTGAAAGGTTTGCCATTTACGAATCTAGTTCGTTTAATCACCTAAGAAAGCGTAAAAATAGTTAAAACTTGCTACAAATGTGGTGATTCAAGCGTGAACACTTTTCTTGCGTTACGGGATGATTGTGGTCGTCGTAATCGACCTACTGTGTAAGAAATTGACAAGATTACAAAGAAATTTGAAGAGACTGAAAGAGTTACAAATTTAGTCAGACCTGTGCATCATCGCAATATTTGTACTGCCCAAAATACAGCTAATGTTAGTGAAAAAGTAGCGCATAACTCGAATTTCAATTCAGAGTTCTATGGCCATATAATAATGGACTTTTTTTCTGGCCTGCAATTGAAGATTATGAATTGGACGATACGTGGTTTCAACATGACGGTGCCGCGAGCCACACAACATGACCGACTTTGACTTTATTGCATGAGAAGTTTCCAGAAATCATAACTTCACGTTCGACGATGTCCTTTGACCACCAAGATCATGCGATTTAATGTCGTTAGGCTTTTTTTGTGGGACTACATCAAGGACCGTATTGGGGCATTTGAAAACCAACATTCGACAAGCTATCACCGAGATACTGCCCGAAATGTGCGACAATAATTGTCGAAAAATACATCAAAAGGATCCACTACCGCAATCAATCCTGAGGCGTTCATTTAAATGACTATATTATATCTTCATGTGTGTTTAATTTTACTTTACTTTTGAAACCGAAAAATGGATAACCCGCTACAATTGCAAAAATCTACACTTGAATGATTGAATGCAAACTAAGTCATCCACTTGTGTGCACGCACATCTATACACATGTGCGAGAACTCGACTCGCACGCACCTATTCTCCTTCATTGTAATATGCATACACTTAACCTTTAAATTATCTCACGTACTTGTCTGGATATTATATGCAAGCTCCCACACTCACAGGCACACAAACACACAAGCGCATGCTCACCTACTCCAACGGAGTGAAAAAAATACTCGCACTCAGACCCATTCTCACTCTCTCATTTCTGTGTTATGCAATTACTTAGCAATATTCTGGGATATTCTTCATATAATAATGAAATCGTAAAAAAGTGATTGAACGGTGGAACAAAGTAGACCATATTGTATAATATCGTACAGAGTTGTTTATCATAAAGTCAGACAAGGTTGTCCCAGAGGTTCTTGAAAGACCTCCAAGTAATTTAGCCAAAGTTTGTAATAGTAAAAATCCTGTAGAATATCTTCGATTGCTTAATCTAAAAGTATTCTATTGATCGTAGAACCACGACTGCTTTATACAACAGCCAGCTGCCCAGCGAACGTTTTAATACCATCATTAAAGTAGGGAAGAAACATTTTCTATAGTCGCATAACATTCAAATTCCTATTTAAAACAAATTGAATTTTTAGTGACTCGTCTATTTGCTAAATCTTTTCCGGATGTAATCTGGTTCGGGCGTTAATTTAGTATTATTTCCTTTCCTTGGCTTTCTTAGTAAATCATATATACCTAAAGTTATATCTATTATTTAATGAAATTAGCATGTGATAATTTCAATATTAATGGCAACATACTACTTAATTCTTATGACGATCAGATGATAACTCTTGCCATGTTAGCGGATTGTTAAGAAGTTGTTGGCCTGTTTTTACTGACACAATTTCGTTCTGTGGTACTGCCAGAATATATATTAAATATTATTCATATATCATAATACACGTACATTCAAAATATTAAGCCGTATAAGTGAGGCAATATCCTCTTAGTTAACATAACATATGACAATTTCGTGATTGGGAGTAACTTACTATTACATTATTATGACGATCAGTCAGTTGCTTTGGCCACTAGAATGAATTTTTTAAGAAGGTTGCATAAGCAAGTTTTAAAAAGGCTCGACATCACCCTCTTTTTGCTCCAGCAAATTTCCTTTTGTGGTTATAGATACAAATACCAGACTCCACCTGTATAACTCTAAAAGTCATTAAATATAGTCGTCAAAAATAGTTACTTATTTTTCAATTTAGACCTTTTATAACCTGTGATTCTACCCTCGGTGACATAATTATACTGTGAAATTCACAGGGTGGCGTACGAATTGTGCACCTGTCAACTGTCAGCTGTCAATTGGGACCGTTACTTAAAGATGTTGAAGGAGTTTTTTTACCTAGAACTGCACCGAAGACGTGTCCATTTCAACAGCATTTGATTCCAGTAAGATGAAGCACCTGTACACATAGCCAGACCGGTTATGTCGGAGCTTCAACAAAAATTCCCAAACAAATTAATATCCACAAAATAATCACGATTGAGTCAGTTTCAAGTTATAATAGAAATGCTGAAGGGAACCTATGCTTATTTTGTTCCAAACGTGTTGTACGTTTTTTCTAGACATCCAAAAATTATTCCATGTTTTTTTAGAAATCCCGAGAAATAAATATAAAAGGCTACACATAAATTTCATAAAAGTTGTTCGATGTATCCTGTGAATGCTTCATCCAAAAATTTCCATTACTCAAAAGTAAAACAAGTTTGGTTGGCGTGTTTTATATATTCTTTAAAAGAGCTATAGAAAAACTTCATATCATTCATATCTGACTTTATGGTAATGAACATAAAGTCAGAAGAAATTGATATCTTAGAGGTCCAAAGGTTGTAATAGAAATCCTATGATTACCTTATCCAAAAGGTATACAAAATTATTCTTACGAAAGAAATTTTTCAAGAGAATCTGTAAAAGAATCATGACTTCCTTAGGACTCATAAATCTTGTCTTAATACAAATACTATCTTATTCAAAATTCAGTTACAAAGTTATTCCTGAACTCTTGTGAAAGAGGTTCCATTGTTTTAATCAAAATAACATAACATTTTTTTCTACCTATATAGATACTATAAAGGCACCGTTATTGCTTTATCCAGAAGTTACACAAATTTATTCTATAAATTCGAAGAAAAAACAGCGATTACATTATTTAAAAGTAAACCATGTTTAATTGCCTTATCTAAGAAATCCTCTAAAAGAACTATGAAAAACTACATAAAGTCATAGAACTATGATTTTTTAACACAAAATACATGTAAAGTTTTCATTCAGGCTCTCATTCAAAAATTCAAATACAATTCAAAATGCCGCAATTTTGACAATCTTGATTTTATTGTTATTCAAAAACTTCAGTGTATCGTGAAAACATTTCAAATTTTAAGAAACACATGTTATTGTTCGATATAGCCACTTTAGTAAGATTAATATAATAATAGATTCAAATTTGTCCGAGAGGGCATCACACGCTGCACGAATGTGGTCTGACGAAATTTTAATTTTTACGGCTTGTACCGTCTCAAATTTTTTTACTTGATATTTTGACCTCCACAACAATGACTACATGGAAAAATCTATTGAGTTGGTTGGCTGGGAACTTTTCGTTTTTAAAACTGGTTCCACGGTTTTTGTGGAATGGTGCCGTG
Organism: Philornis downsi; assembly: GCA_019455685.1. Taxonomy (NCBI): domain Eukaryota; kingdom Metazoa; phylum Arthropoda; class Insecta; order Diptera; family Muscidae; genus Philornis; species Philornis downsi. The sequence continues at coordinate 2,835,285 of JAHXMU010000037.1, forward strand.
TCTTGTTAAAATATGTAATTTTTTACACGTCAATTGCAAAAAGCCTCGTTTAAAATTGTTCGCGGTAGATTTGTTGATTTATCTTTAACCTCGCTTTGACGTCCTGTGAACGTTACAGCAACACAAGTCACATAAACTGATACAGGCGCTTGCTAAATCGTAGTTCATTTTTTAATATGCGTCCCACGCCATAGGCAGACATATTGAAAATTTTCGCCAATTGAACTAAACTTTGTAGTGGATTACGTTGAATTCTGCTTTTAACTTTTCGACTTTTTCCTTTGTAATGTGTAATGCGCTTGATTAGCACGACCTTAAATAATAAAGCCGTTTGCTTTGAGGTTTTCATAAAAACTGGCTTTATTTAATTCTAAAATATTCTTACAAACTACGTATTATCACTAATGCTCCATATGGGATACTACATAGAACTATCTCACACACGCGGACGATAAAAGCGGAGCAGCAACTGTTTAAGGGGGTTTCCATTATCCGCTACAGTTTAGCTTAAAATATGAAACTGTTAAACTGTTAATTGACAGCTTCAAGTAAACTTTTATGTATGTTTTTTAGCATAAGTTGTAAAATGTAGCAGGCGATGCATGTGGCATAAATACGATGCAATATGCGATACCTAACCTTTTTTATCGTATTAAACATGTTTAACTTCAGATACGGCTGATATATAAATATGTTATTCACATAAAAATGTCGTGCTTCATTAATAATGATTGGTTGCGATTTTCTATCCAAATAAATAGCAATAACACTGTTGCATTTGAATTCAATTTCGATAATTTTTAATTGTGATATAAAACGATAAGCGCCAAAAAAGGTGGTGTTTTTTTCTTAGAGTGACTGTAATAGTATTATATTAAGTACAATAATAATAGAAATATAATACAATAACACAATAGTAATAGGAATTTGAATTCAAAAATTCAAAATTTTTGCAATTCTTCATATAAACAGACACGGATTATTATTAGCCGTTTGGGTGGTACAGCAGAGTAAAATGGATAACACTTCGAGTGTGTACTTCAATTGTTTTATCTGAAGGTGACATAAAATTATTTCACGGATTCTGTAAAGAAACTACGCGTGCCTTAGCCAAAAGCTTTTAAAATAGACTATGATTGTCTTAACACAAAGTATTGCAAATATGTCCTAGAGATCCCGTCGATGAGCAGCGATTGTTTTGTTAAAAAAATCACATAAGTGGTCGTACGGAGAAGTACGCAGTTATGTCAGGTTTATTGAGAAACCTAAAAATGACACATAACAAATAACAGTTAAGTAAAGTTGTTCTAGAGGAACTAGTATTACGTATTGCAAAAGATGTAAAAACCGATTTGGAAACCGTGTTCTCTAAAAGAATGTAAGATGTCTGCTGCCAAAAAAGAAAATCACGATTGCCTTACCTATAGATAAAACTCCCACATAATTATTACATAGAGATAGTTTAATGATCTGCTTTTAACAATTCCAAAAGTCGAACGAAGTTGTTCTGGAGTTGTTTAAAAAACCTCTGCCGTGCAAAGGTTTTATGCAGATCTTGTATAAAATTGATATTGTCTCTCCCAAAAGGCTAAAAAATGATCTCGATATCTTATAAATGGGTCTTATTCAATTAATTTTGCACAAAGGTTATGATGAAGCAGGACTGGTGTTCTTCCTTACGATGGAATATGGTGTAATTGTCAAGAAATCAGAAATCATTTATACGTTATGACATTGAATTCAGTTATTCGTTTTGGTTTTCCAAATTAGAATTTAAAACGTACACAAAGTTCACGTAAAGCAGCACTAGTGTGAGGCGTAGTATTTTAATTCAAGAAATCATATATTATGATATTAAAACCAACCATTTATTGTACAGGGTGGGCCATAAGGGTATCCTTATGCGATTTGCGACTTCGGTTCCAAGAGTGTCAAGCAGCCGAGGGAAGCCATTTGGACAACATTATTTTTAAGTCTTAAAAATTCCCATGCTTCTACTTTTTAAAAATACAAATATATTTTTTTTATGTTTCGTAGTTTTTTTTTAATTGAATGTTTAAACCGCCAACACTCTTATGGCCCACCCTGTATTTTCAGCAAATCATAATCAGAAACATGCACATGCATTTCTTACGGAGCTGCTAGATTTATCAAGTATGACACTATACCGGTTTATCCATTTTTTGGCTTCAAAACTAAAGTTAAATAAAACACACATAAAGCTATGATTTCGATGAAGCTGTTATTTCATTACAATGCGTGGACCTTACCATTATGTACAAATATTACATACGTCTGGATTGGTTGCAGCAGTGGATCCTTTTGAGGTAGTTTTTGACAATTTTTCGCGCATTTCGACCATTTTTCTGCAGCCCCCAGTCAGCATATCTACGGTATTGTGAATGGTCAGCCGGCTTTAATCGTGGCATGAGTTAGACTCTACATATATATGGATGTAGGTGCAAAGTATGCCATAATTGCTGAAAACGCTATGCAATCGAGAAATTCTGATTCACTTTCACTAACAGAAGCTGTATTTTTGGCAGTGCGAACATTGTGATGATGCACAGGCCTGACCACATCTGTTGCGTTTACAGTTTTTTTCAAATTTCTTTACAATCTTGCTAATTCCTTGCACAGATTGGCGATTATGACTACCATAATCACTCCGTAATGCACCAAACGTGACCAGCACACTTGTAGTAAGTTTTAATTAATTTTACGCTTTATTCGGTTGTTAAACCATCCATATTTGTAAATGTCAAATCGTTCAATAAATAAATAACACTTCAGATGGCAGGTACTTAACAGCTGACAGCCTTGTCCAAACGGCGGTTTTGAAACTACTTGACAAACCTGCATGAATCTTCCCAAATTCGAAAACATATTTTTGAGGAAAGGAGTGATTACAAATTGAGTCAAAAATCAAAAAATCATATGCAGGGTGTCCACCGGAAGGTATACAACTTTGTTTGTTCATAATTTTTGATTAAGTGAAAGAGAATGGATCTCATATTGATAAATGTTGTATTTATTGTCGGCAATTATGTCTGGAATACAATATCAGGTTTGGGCACATTTTCATTACATTCTCACACATTTCACGCGGTATTTGATTAATTTTATCACAAATATTTTATTTGAGTTGCTCAAGCGTTTCTGGTTTGTTTGCATAAACCTTGCTTTTCAGATATCCCCACAAAGAGAAGTCCGGAGCAGTCAAATCAGGCGACCGTGAAGGCCAATCATCTTGAAATAATTGGTTGTGGAAAGAGGTGTCGCAGTAATTCCATTGTAATCCTGGCTATATGCGATGTGTCACCGTCTTGTTGATACCACATGTTAATCAAGTCCAAAGCATGCAGTTGTGGCGTTAAACAGTTTTCAATCATATCATGGTATCGCTTCCCATTAATAGTTACCGTTACGCCGTTTTCAGTTTCAAAGAAATAAGGTCCAATGATTGCTCCTGACCAAATTGCACACCAGACTGTCACTTTTAATTGATGCAAATGTGATTGATGAATAATTTGAGGTTTTTCCATTGCCCAGAACCGACTATTCTGTTTATTCACAAATCCACTCAAATCAAAATATGTTTCGTCCCTCATTATGATTTTTTCATGAAAATCGGGGTTGTCATGGGCGAGCAGTAACATCCTATTGACATATGTACGGCAGCGTCAATTAAATCTTTAATGGAAACAGATGCAAATCCTTGTGCAAAATTGTGACCAAAGTTGTTCTTTGAAGACCAAGCTCCTGAGCACGGCGTCGCATTGAGGTTGATGGATTGTTTTGAATACATTCTTGAGCGGCAGTGATGTTTTCTGCCGATCTTGCAGCACGTTATGGTAAATGCTTGGCCCTATCAGCTACAGACCCCCTTTCTTCGAAATCATTCATTACATGATAAATAGTGCATCTTGTAGGCACGTTGTTTCTCCCAAAAATTTTACGTAACTTTCTTATCGTCACAGTAATCGATGATTGGTTTTGAGAAAATGTTTTAACGATTAAAACACGTTGGTTTATTGAATATTTTCCCATAATAAATTTGCCATATCTCTACTTCATGACTGCCAAATATGAGCTGCCAAGACTAATGTTTACCAAAATGGCGGCAAAACAAATTACTATACCTTCTCGACGGACACCCTGTATACATAAATAAAGCTTCAATAAAACGTTATTGATTTAGTTTGATTTTTCTTCCTGCTTTTCGTTGTATATCCCACTGTGCCTATCAACCTTAACACGTACTCGCAAAAAAAAAAAATTAACGGCTAACAAATACAACACCCGTGGAATATTTAAGAACACCTGTGTCTCTAACATGATTTGGATGTTACGAGAAACGATATATGTTTCCATATACTCGTACATTTACACATCTAACTATGTAGGTACGTATGTGTACATCTGCATATTTCATTTATGTACCTGTCGAGTTTCCTATCCAATTCAAGTTGTTGTTGTTTCCTTTCGCTTGTTGGAGAATTCCTCTGATTTATGTTTCAATTTATTTGCAAAGTTTTATGACACGTATTTGTGGTGGTGCTGCCATCAGCCCAGCTTTAGCTTGGGTACATCACATTTGCCCCGATTCGATTCGATTGCGTTTGGTTGTTGGTTGTTCTTTTGTTAACCAAGGCAGATGCCTTATGACTTGAATGGCTTTAGAAGCTATGAAATTCCAAAAGAGCCAGCCCATGTGTTAAGATCATGAAATATAGCCTAGTTTTTGCGCAAAAGATTCTTTCTAATTTAATAATAATTAGATTAGTTTACATCATTTATTTCTGTTCAAATTGTTCATCTTACGATGGCTTGAACATAAAACTATGACACGAAGATACGTTTTGTTGGACAGCAGCAGGTTATTTCGTTTAATTAAAGTGCAACCAAAAGGAAATCCAAATAAATTGAAGTTCAAAGCAGAAGGATATGGTCTTATTGTCATTGGCTGTATTAAAACATATTCTTAGGCAATGTATTGAAATCAAATAAATTTATTAAGACATTGAATCTCTCATATATTTCAGTTTATATTTTGGTATCCAGAGTGTGGGTAGGCGGGTGTTTCTTAGGATGCTTTGTATCGCTTACCCCTAAAACGCAGGCCTCTTTACCTGATCCTGTAATTAAGCAGGCAAAGGGTATGATGCTTGCGTACAAAAACAAAGCAGTGTGGCCTTGTGCCAGGCGCCCTAGGAAAAGGTGGATTATGTCTTGGGATTCACTTATAATATGATATCAAACTGACCTTAAAACTCGTTTTTCGAAAACCAAGTAAAGGGGAGTGTCATAGTTAAACAAGACACATGCTGGCAATAGGTGCGGACATAGAGAAGCCGTCTGGAGTTATCAGAAGATTTATCGTTTCCGTAAATATAGTTGTATGACCAGAGAGATCTGGTTAATGAACCATGATTGGAGCATGGTGTGCTTTGCTGTGTGTTCTATACCGTGGATTATGGATTACCAGTTCCATGCGAGGTATGATAAAGCAAAACTGGAGTAACTTGTCTGCGAAACCCAGACCAGAGGGTTCTTCTCTTCTGGTAGCACGGGTGACCAGGGGCCCAAGGAACATTGCTCCTTCCTGGTCAAAGGTGTTGGACCCTTAGTGGGAGCATCGTACTGGTTATGGTTGCCCGAACAAGTGTTTTCAGTGCTTTTGCTTTGCTTCAGGTTGCGTTGGTGAAGGAAGGCATTAGCTTGTAAAACACTGTTCATATCTATCCGAGGTCTTCCTAGACACCTCAACTCCTACCCTGGAGGTAGCTCACTTCATACCAAGTGACTACAAAGGTACGTTGGCCGAGTGAGGGAGTGGGACCTGAGGAAGCTTTTCCAAGGGACCTACTTCCAATCTCTGGTAGTTTGACTAATCCCTCGGGATTAGTTTGAGTACCCCAAAGGAGCGCTTGCTGTCGCTAGAAGAAAGAAAGAACACATAACCAAGAAAGAAAAACATATGATTAGAAAACAGCACCTGTGTGGTGGCACACCATGGGTAAGGCTTTCACAGCGAGACTCATGTAAAACCTTCACATCAGTTTGGTATCCAGAGTGGGCATACTGAAAAATTCATTGGATTTATGTTCGTACATTATGGCCATTATCATGAAGAAATGAAGCTGGGAACTTTTTCTTTCAAAAAATTTGGTTTCACGGCTTCATAGGGTGATGCCGAGTGTTGTTAAAATATCGAATGGATTCTACTGAATAGCTTATATATCCCAAATAATGAAACGTCGTTCAGAACCATCTTAGCGATAGAATTGTTTACCTTTAAAACCTAATGAATAAAAACTTGTGGTGAGCTATTCGCAGCTTAAACCAGCACAATAGCGAAATTCGATTGTTTTGTTTATTTACATATTTCTGATTCATAAAAATGTTTTCAGTATACAAGACTAAATTTTCATTCATTTGAATTCAGTTTTGATAATTACGACGTAAAACGATATGGTCCTGTAAGCTTATAAAAAACAAAATAGACTAATGTTAGCCAAAAAATTATCGCGCTGCCATTAGTTGTATGGTTGCTATGACAGCATGAAATTTGCAACGTTTCAAACTTTTACCCTTATATATAAATACAGTGTTCAAACGGATTCACGATGTTATCTGGAAATATTTATAGATGAAAAATATCAAGTGTAGCTACTCTTGGCTCAGAACAATAGAACCTATAATATATGGGCGAGCTGTACTATTATAAATTTTAAACTGTTAACGAAAACTGACAAAAGTGAAAACTCTACAAGGACGAAATGCTTTATATATGTACATTAACGGGCCTACCAAATTTTTAATATATTTGGCAAATGACAATGAAGAAAATGGTTTTCCAAATAGAGTGGACCTATGTTGAAATGGAATGAAAGAGGCTTAACAAAACTCTTTTGCCATTACATACAGGGTTATCCATTTTTCAATTTCAAAAGTATTGTTAAATAAAACATACATAAAGCTATGATCTCGATGAAGCTTTTATTTCATTATAATGCTTAGACCTTGCCATTATCTACGAAATATAATGTTATATAGATGGCTGCTCCTGAATTGGTTGCAGGAGTGGATCTTTTTGAGGTAGTTTTTGACTACTTCTTCGTACATTTCGAGCAGTATCTCAGTGATATCTCGACGAATGTTGGTTTCCAAATACTCCAACGTTTCGGGATTATCCATTTAAACAATGTCTTTAACGTAACCCCACAAAATAAGTCTAACTACGTCAAATCGCATAATTTTGATGGCTAATTGACTTCGCCAAAACGTGAAATTACGCTTTCTGGAAAATTCTTTTGCAATAAAGTTAAAATCGTGAGGCTCGTGGCATCGCCTTGTTCAAACTACACATGGTCCAGCTCAAAATCTTGAATTTCAGGTCAAAAAAAGTCGTTCATAATACGGTCATAGCGCTCTGAATTGAAACTCAAATTATCCCCTACACTTTCACTAACAGAAGCAATACTTTCAGCAGGCCTGACCACATTTGCCAGTCTCTTCAAATTTCGATATAATTTTGTCAATTTCTTGCACAGTAGGTCAATTATGGCGACCGTAATCGCCCCGTAATGAAACAACCGTTCAAACGATCCGCAGTCGTAAATGGCAAACCTTTCACTAAATAGTTAATACTTCAGATGACAGATATTTAACAGCTGATAACGTTGGCACACACTCAATATGTCCTATTTTCAATGACTTTGTGGCATAGATCCGAATGAATTTGAGGGATGAGCTGGGTTATGTTGATCTTGAGGACATTGGTAGACTGCAACTTTTGCTATGGCATCGACTACAGGAATCGCTACTTGAAAGCATCTAACGGGTCGCCCGATATTGGTGGCCCCTTCATGTCACTCAGCATGAAAGATAACCACACAAATTTTTCCTGCAGAAAGTTTATTGAGACGTTCGTCGGACCAACTTTAACTTTTTATGGATATACTGTCACCTGTTTAACTCTATGTGAGTTGACGTCTTCTCTTTCATGGCAATTATGTTTGTTAATACAGTCATTCAGCCATAAATTGGTTCCTTCGCTAAAGATGATTTTTCTCTTAAAATTGGGGTCCTCGTCCAAATGCTTTAAAGCTCAGTCGGCGAATAAACTGTGCTGTCTATGGTCATTTACTTTGAGCTTCAGGAACAATTGAATAATATACGGGTGCAGGTCCAAATGTCAACATAAAATTGGCCCAGTTACATTTTGCGAAAGCTCAAGTTTTTGTCAAGGATTCTCCAGCACATTTCAATGGCAGCGTAGATGTTTTCAGCCAGTCTGATGCTCCTTTAATCTATAGTTGTAACACCGGCTTACAAATTTGGAAAAAAAAATTGACTGCAGAAATGAAGCATGTTTTTTTAACTAATCTGTGAGCGCTGAATTGGGCTATTACGTTTTGTTCATTTTTTATCGCATGCAGGCAATACTGTAAAACATTCAACACTAACACTACAATTTCACAATTATTAATTTGACAGAAGCCTCTATTTATTCTAAATCTTCATAATACTAGCGTCGATGCATGTCAGGGAGATCGTGTGCTACCGATTCAAGCTATTTTTGCTTTGTGTGCGGTGAATATTGGGCTAGAAAAAAGAACATGTAATATCGGAATATGCTAAATTACATTATTTTGCTCTTACTGTCAGAAACTTGAACAAACCGTGGACACCGACAATATTTTGCAGTAGTTGGAGAACTGTTTCATACAAGTGGTCCAATGGTGGTCGATTTCTTAATTCCAGTACTTTGTAGGGAGTCAAGTAACCACCCAACTGATTGTTATTTCTGTTTAACAAAAGTTGATGGATTCAATATGAAAAATTGAAAAAATATTATTAACGCGAATGTCCCATTGGTTTGCGAACCATTTCAACGTCCACCAAATGATCCACTACCAGTCATTCCCAGTGCTACGAGCAGTGAGTCCGAAATATCTTTCACCAGCAGTGGTAGTTTGTACCAGACTGATGATGAAGGCCATTTAGTAACTCAAGCTAAGCTGAATAATCTAATTCAGAATTTACATTTAACGAAACAAGACGCAGAATTACTAGCCTCACGTATGCAGCAGTAGAAACATCTTACAACTGGAGTAAAAGTAGCAATCTATAGAGATAGAAGCTTGGAATTGGCTGCATATTTGGAAAAGAAACACTTTATTCTATACTGCATTGATGTTAATGGTTTATTTTAAAAAATGAACCAGCCATATGACAAAACTGAATGGAGATGGATGGATGGAATGGAGAAAACCATCCATACCAATTGCTTATGCAGTTGATACAAACAAAAATTACGAATCAATGGCTGAAATTTTGACATTACTCAAATACAAAGATAATAAATGGAAGATCTGTGGTGTCCTTAAAGCGTGTGACTTAAATTTCTTTGTATGTAAAGTATACATCATCGTAAATAACTGTAAATTAATCTGTCTCACGTCATTAGTTTGTTGACTGACATGGAAGGAGGTGTTACAAAATATTGTTGTTTCCTTTGTCTTTGGCATAATCGCGCTACATGTCATCATTACGTCAGAACAGAGTGGCCAAACAGAATTCAGTATTCAGTCAGAAAACAAAAAATTTCAATTAAACTGTTAATTGACCCAAGTGACGTTAAATCTTTGCCAAGGCTCTGGACAAAGATAGTGCAGTACTTAAATATTTGTTAGCGGTTTTTTCTTAAATTTCATATGCTAAAATCAAAGACGGCATATTTGTTACCTCTCAGATTAGGAAGCTACTGAATAATGACAATTTTTCACAATGTTTATTGGAGAAAGAATATGCAGCTTGGAAACATTTGCCGTAAACATTTTGGAAACAATAAGAGTGAAAACTACAGACAAATTGTTGCTGAATTATTGAAAAATTATCACGAATTAAGTGCACTAATGTCACTCTAAATGCATTTTCTTCCTTTCCACAAAGCCTAGGTGCGGTGAGCGATAAACAAGGGGAGGGTGCTCACCAAGATTTAATGAAAATTTAAAGAAATTGTCAAGGATTTTGGGACAAAAGTATACTGGGAGACTATTGCTGGACTCTAATACGTGAAACTGAACCAACCAAGTACAAACAACTTTCAAATAACGCCATTCACTTTTGAAAATTCATTGATTTTTAAATAAATTTATGATTTTTATGTAAAAACAAAAAAAAAAAATTAGTGTATATATTTTTTTATATCTGGAAAACCTGACGTGATAAAAAAAACCAATTACAGATTCGAATTCAGCCTACCAAATTACCCTGGGAAAGATATTTGGCTGCTCCAGTCCAAAACCTTGTTATCTAGCGTTATTGGTTAATTATTTAATTTGAACATTAAGCGTCAAAGAATCGATTTTGAAGTATCACAGCATCTGCTTTAAAACGAGGGTTACATTCGCAACATTTGCCCTAACGAACACAGATTTTGATAATAATGTTTTACAATTTGCACGTTTCGTTTGTTTTATTTGATTCTCAAAACTTAAATATTCAAAAAATTACAACCAATTCCTGCTGTCATTTCCTAGCTACCTATAATAACGAGCATTGCCAACAGACGATTAACTTTATGAAATCCATAACCTTCATCTATATGATAACTTTGTTGAATTCTTCCATTAGATATTCATACACATCTTCAGGCCTCAGTTGAAATAACGCCTTCTTCCTTCACTACATCTTGGCGAACAACCTCATTTCTTTTTAAAATATGCTTTAGATTTTATTCGTTTTTTTCTCTCCATCATTTCTTTTTGATGTGAAATCTACGACCAAAGTTTTGTGTTTTGTCCTTGTTGTTTCTTTGTTGCAATGTTCCAACAGTTTTTGGAACAGAATAAAAGTTATCAAAACGATAGCCAGAGTTTTTACTTCGGGTTTCTAGAAACAGAAACAGACACTGCAATTCTGTTATGCATATCGTCCATCCAGTTATCTGGGTTAGGAACTCTCCTTGGCCCCTCCTCTGCCATAGCTCATAGCTTTGCCAAGAACAAATATCTTCTACTGGAATAGCAGCAAATTTTCTTTATTGCAAGGACTTTAAAATTTGCTAGTGTACCATCAACCTTATTTCGAGGGGTGAAATATGTTTTCTCTTCATGTGTTCTTATTTTTTAACATCTCTGGTTTTAGTTTTTCATCATCTATTAGAGATGTCATTTGAAGTCTTTGTCTTAATTTCTGTTGATATTATTGTTGTTGCTTGGCTGTACGAGAATGAAGGATAAAATTATAGGAAAGTTTTACAAAACTGAAACGTATGACTAATTTAATTAACATGTTAGTAATTTTATATAAAAAATAACATTGAACTTTTGAAAATACTCATATGCCGTTTAGTTTCATTACCTTATTAATTTCATATTTATTCAAAAACATATAAAAGTTTGGAGATAAAAACACATATTCTTATTCGTTGCATAGGAGAGGCGTAAAAGCTCTGCTTGGAAAACCGTACGTTAGAAGTTACGGTTTTAGCTTAATGTGTTCCATTATTCTTCTAGTGATCAAACAGTTACTTTTAAATTAGTGTCTTGTGAAATCTTAATAACAAATTTAAATTCTTGATGGAGACGCATAATAACCTCTTACATTTATGTTCTCGCACATAACGTGCTATCATGGCTAAAACTCCCCGCTATCATATACATATATACGATTATGGATTCGAGTCACGATGCAGCCATCCCATCTTTAAATGTCAGTTGCCAACATTTCGACTAGTCGAGTAGACGAAAAGTCTAGTGAAAACTTCATTTATACAAATTTGAAAACATAAATGCGTAGTAGAAATAGGAAGATCTTTTATATTATATTCATCAGATATAATCGAATTGGTTTCAGTACTTTTTTCGTGATGATTTGAAATCAAATACTAGGATTCAGTACTTAATTTTTATACATGGTATATCTTTGTGCCTCTTCCATATAGACTACGCATAAATCATTCATCAGATTATGGTCAAATGTTACATACATCGTGCTTGTGCGTCTTTGTCTTTGTCTTTGTCTTTGTCTTTGTCTTTGTCTTTGTCTT
>JAHXMU010000037.1:2847355-2888207 GCA_019455685.1 Philornis downsi
TTTGTCTTTGTCTTTGTCTTTGTCTTTGTCTTTGTCTTTGTCTTTGTGTTTGTCTTTGTCTTTGTCTTTGTGTTTGTCTTTGTCTTTGTCTTTGTCTTTGTCTTTGTCTTTGTCTTTTTCTGTTATAGTCTTCACTTCCGCCTTCGTCTTCATCTTCGTCGTCTTCGACTTCCTCTCACTTTGCTTTGTTTTATTTTAAATTACCTTGCCTTTCCTTACCTTGCTTTACCTTCCCTCCGCCTAAACTGATTGTGCTAGTTTTCTCTTAACAATTCTTCTTCATTACCTCGTCGTAATTCCAAGCCATTATTTGGTATCCTTAAAGTCCTGCATAAACTTCACAGGTTTTTTTCTAAGTTCTACCTTAATATTATTGTTGTTAAAGTAGTTATATTTGTTACGTATAAAAGTTTTCCCCTCCGAAAAAGTTGCACGCAAATGAAAAAATCCCAAAAGGAAAAAATACGAATGAAATTTGGCCAAGAAAAAACTATAATGCCCAGACTGACAAACACTAAGAAACGGATGAAGATGAAGTTGGATATCCATTGCAGGCAAAGTTTGGTTTTTGGAGAAAAACTAAAATTAAGACGAATCAAAGAACATTGTAAGTAACGTTTAAATAAAATTTACATTTTCTTTGCAGGCAAACCAAAAGCAAACGTTGGCCAAGTACTTTTCAAAGGTACTTTTCGTTTTCTTTTCTTCTCCGCAAAATGCAAGAAAAAATGTTATTATTATTTTCTTTTTCTTTTTTTCTTGATTACACCAACTTAAACGCAGAACACTAAATAAAATTTATTGCAGTTGCAGTATTTAAAATTTGTGATAATCATGATATTTGTTTCATATTTTTGTCCTTGTCATTAATGAACGGAGGTTTCGAAACATTTGGATCAGAGAAACATATCCGGCATAGAAAACGTGCATTACCAATAAGGTGACATGAAATACGAGTATTGTTTAGTTAGATTTATTTATGTCTTATTCGAATGAGATATAAAGTGATGGCGTATGATTGATATTAATTCCATGTTAATATATTTATATTAATAAAAAATTTCTAATAAATCTTACGTACTATGCAACATTGATGGCTTCAGATTATTAATTATTATTAATTTGGAGGCCACAAAGTTCTGATTGGTTTCAGTGATGAATAAAGCGAAAAAGTTCAAGATTCTCTAACATGTAGAAATTTTCCGAAATGTATTCTTTCTATATAGAAAATATCCTCATTTATGTGATGGATATATATTAAAAGCTATTCGTGCTTCTTAGTTTAGCTTTAGGCCGCAATTATTTTTTTCTGATTGCAATAACCATTTTGTAAATTACTAACTACGGTACAGGGGTGTTTTATAGTGTACTAGATACGTATTCACAAGAACAAGAAAACCGTCATTTTAGATAAAGACTAAGGTAAAAAAAATATTGTTGTATTTACAGGCATTTGTTTTCTTAACACATGTCTTACTGTGACACAGAATAATGTCTGAAAAAAGTTTTCCCTCATGTGATACTGCACAAAATTATTTAGCATCTGAAAATAGATCTTTCCCTGGCCGTATATTACACTGTAGAAATTGTTTCAGCATTTAATAAAAAGTTTTCTCTGACCACTACTAATCGTGGTTCGATATTGGGGAAATTGCTTTCACAAGCAACGCATAATCAATTGGACCAACTGTGTTCTGAGCTTAGTGAAGCATTTTAGTAACAACTTTAGATAAAATTATTGTTTATTATTCATGTACCCTCCAAAATCCGTAGATAGAATTCAGTACTCCGAAAAGAAGAATGCAGGATCTTTAACACATTCTACAGTAAAAAATTTTGACAGTTTCACCAAGACAAACTTAAGATGTAAAAAAAGTCATCGTCGTAGAGCAAATCGTTAACAAAGTATGAGGCGACTGAGCAATGTGGCAACCAAATGCTATTAAATCTTACATTATGTGAAAAGAGAGAAATTTACATTGTCGAAAAGTTCTGAAGAACTTTGAAAAATATACTTGAATAAAATTTTTTTTTTAAAGAAAACATATAAAAAAACGACATATGAATCACACCTAAAACATGACGAGTTAAATGTCATTATCGTTGAGGAGAAAATAAAAAGAGCTATCGACAATTTTTTTTTAATAATTACTGCGACATTGCTTCGTCTCACAAAGTTTTCGTAATATCTCAGAATTTCAACTGAATTAAATCACTCTTATATGTATCTCCTTGAAAGCAATACTTTTCTCTAAAGTCTTTGATCTGGAGTTCGTGGAGTAGCTGGTAGTAGTGAATGGCCACAGGCAGAACAGAGATTGTAACGCAAATGCACAGCCTCCTGTTAGTATTGGGTCTATCGCTTTCAACTCGTCTATCCATTTATATATTTTACTAGACATTATACGAATTGATTTCCACATATCGACTACTGCGCCAAGCAGCTCAATAGTGCTCTCTGCCACAGTCCTGCTGAGATGTGCAGTGTATGGCACTCCTAACTCACTCCAAGAAAAAGAACAACAGGGCCCCTAGTACGGCATTCGCTGTGTAACCAGCGATTGACCATCTGACTGTGTTACTCTGGGGAAATATAAACTACCGTTCTTATAAGGATGCTCTAAAAATGTCATTTAAGTTCAAAATTCTTAGAAAGAAAAGGAGATAACCGAAAGTTACAAATCTAACATTCTGGTATAGTGAAGATTTACTACAGCATTAGAATAGCATACTCTACGCTGAAATTTTGGCTCTTAAAGAGACTGATAAATTGGTGCGGAAAATGAAGAACTACGCTGGAATCTTTATTGATAGTCAGGCTAATCTAGCAATTATCACATGTTTCATCGAACATAGTAAAACAGTACAGGAAAATGAATCCGTATTATGAATCCGAATGTGTCAATGTCAATTCCTGCTTATGTGTTGGTCAAAAATTAACTTCAGCTTTTATTTACGAGATCTCCAGCTAAAAATCATCTTGGCTACTTAAATCAATACTTAGATACAAGATTTCACAAGTGCTGGAGATAAGAAATATCTCAAAGCTGAAAAAAATAAATAACAGCATCAGCAATTCTGGGTACAAAAGAACAAAATACAAAGTCATAAAATTATCCTAAAATAATAGGATTACGCTTGCTATCGAATTCCGATAGAGAAATATCAATATAAAGGACTATCACCTAAGCTACGTCCAAGGACAATTTGGCTTCCCAATGTAAAGCCAGTCATAGCGTTGATGAGAACAGTCATAAGTCATAAGAAACAGTTGTGATATATTTTCAAAAAATTTGAAAACCGTAATAAATGCTGACAATATTATGTACGGCCTAATTAGTGTCTAAGTGCTAACAAGCAACTTGTTATTTGAACATTCATTAATGCGAGAATTGGAATGTAGAGGGCTCTACAGAACACATTATCTGCAAACGTTCATTATTCTCCAGCGGCACGTGACGAAGGAATCAGGTGACGACTGGAAATCTCGTCGTGCAGCAGATTTTCATAAATAATTAGCCTTCATCCAAAAGCTCAGATGAATTATAATATTTTATCAAAAAAAACTCAAATAATTGCGAACATTAATGTTTCAAATTTGTTAGCTCATACTGAAAAATGTTATAATTACTGTTTGTCTCTCTATTCTATTACAATATAGAAGTCTAGGCCAAAGGCTTCAAAATTAAGACGACGAATGCCGTTCTCTACTCTTCCTGATGATGAATAATTTCCGTGTACTCCATTTCAATTAATTTTTAATGCATCTCTTTAAGCAGAAAGATGCCTGTTTTCCAGTTTACAGATGCAAAATTTAAAAATTCATTTTTCGTATAATACTTTAATTTAACATCAAGAACATTCTCATTTCGCCCTCCCTCTCTTAACTCGTTCAGAGCTGATTTATGAACAGCTATTTTAAAACAAAAAACACCTCTTATGCATTTAAAAATTAATTTTGATTTGGCATTACAATTATCCTTAAGGGAAAAGGTAGCCCAGAATCTAAATACCTATTATCTATGATTTTGTATCTCAAATACCCAAGTGAATGCGTTTTTTTATCATGAAAAAGTAGGAACTTTTTTTATTTATTTCTATTTTTTATTTAGTTTAACTCTCATTTGCATTAAAAAAAACTGCTGATGCAGATGATTTTATGCTTTTAAGGGAATTTGGGACAGCTAACTAACTAACTATCGTGAGAAAAAGTAAATCAAACTGTGTAACAACAACAAATGTCACGTTTTTGTCGCCTTTTTTCTATAGGAAATAGTAAAATCACATTTTTTTGGGATTCGCCGGTTAGAAAAATAATAGTGAATGATTTAAAACGTGACTACACTGGCAGAAAAGGCATAAAAGCATAAACCATAAAATGGAAAGAAACCGCGTGCATTTGTGTATGTAGAGAAAGAAGCAAAAGCGTATGAATTATAAAAATACAGTCACACTAATTAATATCACTCATACGCTGAGTGTTGAATAATGCAAGAAAATTCAAATGGATTTTGTTTTTCATGGTAGCGGAGCAAGATAATCGTCCAAATAGACGCTCATCACTTTGTGCAAGAAGATTTATGTTGTGCATTCCCTTACAGTACTTCGGAGAGACATGAATAGGCTTACTCAATTTGGTTATGAGGACCACCTTCACTTTTCTCAATCTTTAGCATTAAGAATTCAGGAATAATACTGGACCTAGAACAAAAAAGGTAATCTTATGTGCAGTCATTTGGAACATATATGGAATCATTCCTTCAAGAATAGAGGGCATATAGGGCTTAAAATTACTTATAGCACATACCACTCTTGCCTTATTCACAATTACTTAAAACACTTTCAGGTCTCCGAAACAAAAGGAGGCGGAATGATTAATAAGGCTAATTAAATTACAAATAACACATAGCGAGTTCACTGAAGAGCTATTTCACCAAGAGCCGGCGAGGGCGAATTATAATATTTTATAAAAATTATTCAAATAGTTGCAAAACTTACTTTCTACTGTAATACTATATCGTCTTTCTATTGTATTACTATATCGAAGCCAAATCGAAAGACTTCGAAGTTAAGAAGACGAACATCATACCGTTCTTTTATTCTCTACTCTCTCTTATTACCGTGCACTCCAATTTAAAAATTAAATTTTTACTTAACATTTCGATTCAACACCACCTATTATTCATTAAAATTTAATTTTGATTTGACACTACAATTATCCTTAAATAATATGTTATTTACAAATAATAACTGTTATCTACGATTTTGTACCTCAAGTACCTAATTGAATATATAATATTTTGCATTTTTCGTTTCTCACGAAAGAAATACTGGCAGAAAAACATAAAATGGAAAGAGAATGGTTGTATTTAAATAAACTGCAAAAAACAATGGCGAATTAATTATATTAATGGAGGCATACTATTTAATATTACTTATACGCTGTGCGTAAATAATTTCAATTCATTTCTCAACTTCATCCAGCACTGAACAAAAGGAGACGGAAGGATTGATAAGGGTATCTACACAGGGTATTGTACACATTCATACTGGTAAGGCAACGGATAGCCATTCGAAGTTACAGCATTTCTGAGTCCTAATCAATGACAGACTCCAAGACTTCCAAGACAATAGAACTAAAAGTCGTGGAACTTATGCATGAAAAATGAAAAATGTACGCGTTCTTACTTGCAAACCAATGGCTAGTTATTAGAAGTTCTAACTACTCCAATCTAAAATGGTCTAAATTCTCGAAACTATGATAATTTCTTCCTTCGCATAAATAAAGAACGATGTAGCTGAATGAAGGCAATCAACAGGTAATGATTAGCCATCAAAAGTTTTCCAAGATTTTTGAATACTTAGAAAGTGCACATATAAAATATTTTGGTTGTTGGTTTATGTATCAATTTATGAGGAAAACGAATATTTGTGTGAATAAATTACTAGACTCATAGCTGTCAAGATAGCGAGTACCTATACAACGTTTTAGTACATTGAAACGAATTAAATTAAGCTATTTTGAACAAATGCATGGAACCAACTACTTCTCGATACTTAGACAGAACCTTACTAATACCAAGTATAATCTTTCAATAGTCGATCCGCGCTGATTTTCAAAACCAATCCGATCAATAAATGAAGCGTACGATTTTGGAGATTTTTGGTAAGACGCTCTCAGAATTGTATGAATTCCTAATACATGCTGTATGCTCATTTCTTCGCCTTTTTATCTAATATATGTGAATTAATTAATATGCTTTAAGCAGCCAACGTTATAGTGCCTAAATAAATCCAATAGCACTCTTCTTTGTATCTATAACGGGTAGCACTGTTAATACTGAATATTTACTGGCAGTGGCTCAGTCATGCTTAATTGCGGAACCCATCTGCTCGGATAATGAAGACCGAGATCCGTAGATCCTTAGACAAAGTAGATGTAAATGTTTTTTTTCGCGGTATAGGTAAACCTTTCTGAAATCAGTCAATTATTTACAGTAAATGTTTGTGTAGATGTTGAACGACTTAATCATATAGATATACTGCAGATGGGTACTCAGGACTAACGAATCTTCACTGCGGACTTTCAATAGGGGTAATTGGCAGTATATTAAACTTATAAGCTGGCGTTACAAGCAGAAAGTCGAAACTTCTGTGCTGAAGAACAGTGAGCAAAAGCTTTTGTACTAAAGACCAGTAAACCGAAGCTGCTATGTTGGAGAAATTGTAAACCGAAGCTTCTACGTTGAGGAACAGCAAGCCGTAGCTTCCACATTGAAAAACAGTAAGCCAAAGATTTTGTGTTAGAGAACAATAAACCGAAGCTTCCATGTTGATATAACGTTTTTCCTCGACGGCTTGATCGATACTAATTCCATCAGTAGTTCATAATTGGTTATTCCGCTGGTTGGTTGGCCGCTTCTGTTCTGTTTCCTCCATTTATACCAATTATGAGGAGTAACGAATGTTAGTGTTAATAATTACAATAATGTATGTTATTGTATTCGTAATTCACGACATTGTGGGATTTGTTGTTGTTTTATGTTGTATTAGGGAGTAGGTTTTTGTTTTCCAAACAGATACAGATTCGTGATAGGTGATCCACGTTGTCCTTTTCGTCTACTCAGTCCCACATTTACGCATCAATGAGTGAAATTAATTGATATTAAATTAAAAATATCACTCTTACATCAATGTTTACCAAAATGGAAAAGTACGAGTATTAGTCGAGACAATCACCGAAATGAGAGATTACTGTTTACTAACAGAACTGAATTGGTTAACGCTGTTTATATGAATAGACTTATTGATTTATTGATTACTCGAAGCGTTCGTCAATACGTCGAGGTGACCATCACCATATTAGATGTAGTAATAAATCCATTATTTTTTGCATGACACTACCGATGAACTCTAAATCAAGGTCCAACACAAATATTATTATACCAGCGAGAGCAGAATCAGTTGTTCCCTTAAGTTTACAAAGTAGTGAAGACAGCATCGTCTTAAACAAATAAATGCAAAGAGGAATTTACTTATCAAATAGCATAATTTCAGACAAGGGCACACCACATGTAATATTTTTGAATACAACGGTTGTTGTGAACAACAACTGCAAAGATGACAGACTTGAAAAATTATTGAAAACACTTGAAATAGAAGGAAAATGCTCTTATGCGCAAAGTTAGCTCATAGAAATTTTTAAAGGATATCAAGATATTTGTCTTTTACAAGGAGATGAGTTAAGTGTAAGGAACTTTTGTACGCAAGAAGTACAAGGGAAATAAAGGATTCTTCGCCAGAATTCAAAAAACAAGTTGATAAACTGTGGTATGAAAATGTTATTGAACATTCAGTCAGTCCTTTCAATTCACATTTGCTAGTAGTACCAAAAAAATCTACTGATGATGAGAATGAATGGCGTCTTGTTTTTGATTACCGAAAGTTAAATGATAAAACTACCAACGACAAACTTCTTTTAACAAAAATAGGAAATGTGTTTGATAAACTAGGAAGAGCAAAATACTTTTCAACATTTGATATGACGAGTTCATTTCATCAAATAAATTTACATGAAGATTCGCGACCTTTAACAGCATTTTCAATACGAAATAGATATTTCCAATTTAAGCGCTTACGTTATGGATTAAAAATATCTTTAAATAATTTTCAAAGAATGCTAACAGTAGCACTAAGCGGATTGAATTCCGAAGTCTTTTCATACATCGATTATGTAATTGTATTTGAATGCAGTTTGAAATATCATAATTAAAATTTGATAAAAGTATATAATTTAATTTAATTATAATTTAAAGTTAAACGCAAAAAAATGCAGCAGAAGTGGCATTTAAGCGGAAGTCATATATCTTGGTCATCTTATAACGTCCAAGGGAATAAAAACAGATCCAGTGAAAAATCAAATAATAAGGAATATATAATAAGAACATTTGTAGCATTTTATAATCACTACAAACGTTTTATACCGAGATTTGCTGATATAGCGAGGAACTGAAATACGCTTTTAAAGAAAGGGAGAAAATTTGAAAGGAACAACAAATGTCAACGATCTTTCGAAAACCATAAATATAAATTATTGAAACCATCGATATTACAGTATTCAGATTTTGGAAAATCATTTGTTTTAACAACAGATGAACGGCAGTTTTACCTCAAGGAGGGATTGGTTCCAATTTGCCCATATCTTACGCAAGTAAATTGTTGCCAAAACATGATTTAAAAAACTTAATTTTAGAAATAGAACTATTAGCTATTCATTGGGGAATACATTTGTTCAGACCCTATTTATTTGTTTGTTTGTTTGTTTATTTTTTTTAGTCTATGGATTATATCCTTACAGACCAGCAAATATCTTATATAACTAATTAACAAAAATAAAGTAAATAACTTAACTAATTTAATAAATTACATACTAATTGCCTAAAGACATTATGAGGCAGGCAAAGGTCAATGTTGTTGCAGAATCTATTAAACAAAATCATTGACCTGTTAATTGGTTCATTGCAAATATAATTAGACGAATGCATAACAATATTAAAAGTATACATATGACGGAGAGAGCGAGATGGAGCATTAAAGCGTATGAGTGCAAGTAGATCTGAACAATCAATATATCCCGAAACAACGGCATGAAGAAACATAACAGACGCTATGTTCCTTCTGGCCTCCAAAGTTTGCAACGAAATGAATGCACAGCGCCTTTCATAGGACGGTAAAGGAGAAGTAAGGTTAAGTGACGACAAGGCATACCTTAAAAACACTTTCTGTACTTTTTCAATCCGCATAGAATGAATTGATGCAAAAGCAGAGAACAAAACTTTTTTTGTATAAGGATCAGAGAATTTATACATATTTCTACGAATAAAATAAAACATCGCATAAGCTTTTGGTATAATGTAATCTAGGTGATTTTTGAATGTAAATTTGAAGTCAAAAACTACTCCCAAATCAGAAAATTCAAAAATTTCTTCCAAGATTTCATGATAAATATGATATAATGAATTAATTGTATTTCTACAGCGATGGAATGTCAGTTTAAAACATTTATTAGTATTGAATGGTAAATCATTAGCTTTCGACCAAATAGCAATCCTATCTAAATATTCCTGTAACAACGTAACATCATTCAACGTGTAGATTGATTTAAAAATCTTTAGATCATCTGCATGCATAAGATATTTCGAATTTTTAAAACACATACCAATATCATTAACAAAAATATTGAACAATAAAGGCCCAAGAATACTACCTTGTGGAACACCAGAGGTAGGAAAATAAGCACTAGAATAATAGCCATCAATACAAACAGTACATACCCGATTACCCAAATACGATTTCAACCAATTTAAGACATTGGACATTTACATGGAAGAAAATTTTCAGTTATTGAAATGAATACATCCTCAAAAATGACACCCATACGATTGGATTTGTATGACTATGATTTTTAAATACTGTATAAAGAAGGAAAAATGAACACTAACGCAGATGCCTTTTCCAGAATAGCATTCAACAGTGAAATGCTGAAAGTTATGATATCCACAGATGAAAATATTCTAGCAATAACAAAAAGTATGGACAAGAAACAAATAAATACGGATTTACACAATTACATCTCATATCTAAATACTGATTAACTTTTTATTGGGGACTGCACATCAATAACGGATTTGAACAATACAAAAGTTTAAAATTTGTGTTGAAAGAAAAAATTAAGAAAACTAAAATGGAAATAAATGAGAACGAATTTAATGTAAGATGCGATGATAATCTACAAAACACAATGCTGATTTTGGAGAAGCTGGCAAATGTTTAAAATGAATGAGCTTGCATTACATAAAAAACAAACTAAACATTATATTTAACAAATAATGCTAATTTAAAAATATTTGTATACAATAAAACAACAAAAGTACATTAAAAAAATACACAAATGAGATTCACTGATGAATATCATAATTCTACATATGGAGGACACTTAGGTGTCAAAAAACAAGTTAAAAATTGAAACAACAATATATGGGGTAATTTTTTAAGATTTAAATTTTTCAGGTTGGCAGCACTGGTTAGTAATTTTTTTTTCATTCATTTTCTTTATTGAATCTTTCTTATGAAATTAGCAGTAAGTATTCAAATCTTAATCCTATCTTAAACTAAAGTATCCTGCCATTGCCAGATTTTATTTTTGGCGAGCCGAACTTGTTATCACCGGACCAAGTCTAGCGTGTCCTTTCTTCTTAGTCGTATGTGACCGAGAAAATGTTGAAGGTTTTGAGCGAGTGGGTTTGAGTGGGAGGACAACTTCAATAAATATGACCTGCTTAATTTTCTTATTTCGTCGGAAATATTAGGAATGTTTAAATCCTTGTGCATGTTATCATTCCTAACATGCCATGGGGCACCACAAATTTGTCGCAGTATTCTTGATTGTCTTCTCTGTAGGTTATTTATGTTAGAAGCCGATGCCGTTCCCCACAACTGGATGCCGTATGCCCATATTGGCTTCAGTAAGGTTTTGTAGATGATGATTTTATTTTCCAAATTGAGAGTAGACTGGGAGCCAATAAGCCAGTGGAATTGAGCCATTTTAAATTTCAGTTGTATGATTTTTAAGTCAATGTGAGTTTTCCAGGTGAGACGTCGGTCAAGATGAATACCCAAATATTTGACATGGTTATGAACGGGTATGTTACTACCGTGAATAGTGAGGGCTGGGCAATTGTTCTGTCTAAGAGAGAATGTAACCTGTACACTCTTAGTGGCATTTACTTTTATCTTCCACTTTTCGAGCCAAGATTCTAATGTGTGTATATGAGACTGCAGTTGTCTAGAAGCCATTAATGGGCAAGTGCTGGTGCTCATGAATGCAGTGTCATCGGTGAAAGTTGAGGTTTGAATTAGAGAATGAACAGGCATGTCAGAGGTGTATGTAGATGGTATATAGTATAGGGCCTAGTATACTGCCCTACGGAACTCCTGCTGAAACTATTCTTTGAGTTGAAACAGAGTCTTTCGATTTTACTACAAAGGATCGATACTTTAGATAGCTCTCCAGGAGCTTGTGGGTATTTGCCGGTAGAAAAGAGACTATTTTGTGAATAAGGCCTTCATGCAACATTTTATCAAAGGCTTGGGAGATGTTTATAAAGAAAGCT
Source organism: Philornis downsi (assembly GCA_019455685.1). Classification (NCBI taxonomy): domain Eukaryota; kingdom Metazoa; phylum Arthropoda; class Insecta; order Diptera; family Muscidae; genus Philornis; species Philornis downsi. The sequence goes on from JAHXMU010000037.1 coordinate 2,859,028, forward strand.
GAGCAATGTTTCCGTTCTTCGAATGTTTTTCTGATCCGGGTTACTGTACGGTGCACTTGTTCTATCGTTCCATGACCCTTACGAAACCCAAACTGGCATGGGTATAACATGGTTTGCTTCAATATGGGGGTACAAGAAAGATCTTTTGAAACAGCTTTAATAAAATAGAGAGTGAACTTATGGGTCGATAGGATGTAATTTGTAACAGTTCCTTTACTATCTTTAGTAGAGGGAAATCGCAGAGTACTTAATGCATTTTAATTGCATTTTTGTAAAAATGATATATGTGATATGCGGATTCAATATTTTGCATTCAACACTACACCTTGTGTAGATACTAGTTATACAACATATGAATTGATTTTTAGAAAATTATCTTATTTACCAAATGATTTAACAACAAATAACAAAAAATTTTATAATTTAGATTAATACAATATTAAATTACGCGCGACATTAAATTATCCTTTAAATAAAGCAAGAGATCAGTTCGAATGTAAATAATTTTAATATGTTATATTTTAAATATAAGCGGACGAAATTTAAAAATATATTGCAACTACTAAGTACATTTTAACCGATACGTTCGGTTAGTCTTTTTAATTTAAACCATATTAGCTTGCTGGATGACGCTAAGAATTGGGTATCAGAGGCTTTAGTAAAGAGCCAGTAGAACTGATAGTCAGGTTCTAAAATAAAAACAAAAATTAAAAGTAAAATCGTGTTGTGCTGCGCGCATCACATTAAATAGATTAACTCGATTTATATCAAATATGCACAGCTTTGTTGGACGAGCTCTTACCATTTTGAATTTAATTCTATTATGCCTCTCTCTTAGAAAATCTCGCAAATTTCTCTTGAGGCAAATTTTTTACCAGTGTGTAGACAAGAGAAAGTGATAAGCGGATATTGCCAGGTTTGGACTATAAGGTGGATGTGTAAGAACCTCCCCGCCACGCTCCCTGAGCTTCTGGTGGGATTCTATCAATGTATGTGGCCCGGCGTTGTCCCGATGGAACACCATTATTGACCAGGGCTCTTCTGGGTAATTGCTTCTTCCAATCCTAACTAACTTGTAACGATTCGCACATGGAAATTCTGCCCATACATTTTCTTAAATCTTGTAGCAACCACACACTGGGCTTTCAGCTTTCAAGTAGTTCCAAACAATTTTTTATGCCATATTTAGCTCCTAATCAATCGAGGTCTGTCTTGCGTTTTCTCCTTTATCGAGGAAAACTGTCAAATATGGCCCGCGAGCAAACAATAAGGAAACACAAGACTGTTTAAGCAGTTTTTTTGCGTATGAAATCTTATGTTTCTAACGTAATCTAGCATAATCTAATTGCATCTATACGAGGACAACGTGGAATATAGGCTACAAGATGTATTTATTTGAAAAATAATAGGTTTTTTACTGTAACTGATATTTGCCTTTAAAATAAATATCTCTCATACGCGCTATTGATTTAAAAATCATTATATTAATATTGATTATACGCCTTTTTAATCACTGCAAGTTTACTTGCATATCCATCATATAATTATATCTTCACCCAAAAGAACCAAAGGTATACGAGTATATGGTAAATATTTCCATAAAAATGATCGATTTAACCCATATGTTCTCCATATCTTCAAATTGAGAGTTTACCGTAGTAAGGTCTCAGAATGAAGACGTACCAAATTGCCATACCAATTCTGTCACCTGCCTTACAAATTGGCCGATATTTCGAAATTCAATCAATCCTCCGTAATTTCTAATTATCCGGGTGTAGTGCTCTCATACATTGTTATTCTCTACAATATCTCTACAGTATCGTTAAATTTAGTAAAATTTAACACACCTAGAGAGTTTGCCGAAGTAAGGTATCAGAATGAAGACGTATCAAATTGCCGTACCAATTCTGACACCTGCCTCACAAACTGACAAATATTTCGAAATTCAATCATTTTCGTAGTTTCTAATTAGCCGAGTATAGTAGTCTATTACATCATATATCAATCATATATTATATATATCAGTCAGTTCACCAGATTGCAATTTCTGCAGTGGCTTTGTTGAAATTTTCACAGTGTAAACATGTGTGCTGCTTTTTTGCATTGGGTTTTATACATTGTTGATCAAATAATCCATTTAAATGCTTAACGTCCGCTACACTCATCGCTTTTTTTACTCACTATTATACAATATTTTTTTTTTTGTTCTCCTAATTTTCAAACGAAGTTTTGTTTACGTTAACTGTTGCAGAAACTAATATTTAATTATTTGTTAATAAGAACTAACACACTGTTGGAAGTTTTGTTTTTTTATGAGTATTTAATATTCTGTGAAATTGTATTTAATTGTATCCTGTTATCCCAAATTCTACAAATCGTTTACGCTAATTTTGAGGAATATGTTGAAGGGATTTGTTTGCTTTAATTTGTTTTTCATAGACTTTGTATGCTCGAAGGAAGTTTAAAAAGGAAACAAAAAAATGTTGTTGTTATTTGTGGCTCTGATGGCATTCACTTAGTAATATAAAGTTATTTTGCAAATTTGCCTATGGTGGCTTTTCAAATCAGCCTTGTCTGAAAAGACTTTAAGTCTAATGAATGAATTGTTATTCAATATTCAATTCTACTATGATGACATAACCACGTTTCCTTTGTGTAAGAGTTGATAAAAGTTAGAGGCTGAGGATAGAAGTAGCAAAGGTATGAAACAAGCATAGAATTTCTAGTCAGGTGAGCTGCCTTACATATACCTTCATCCAACGTATTCTTGTATTAAAGCACAATAAAAGAGCGAATTAGTAGCTTTCTAAATTCAATTAACTTCAGATTATGAATTAAGGCGAAAAATTAAATTTAGATAAATGGATTAATTTGTACAGGAGGTAACAGAATGGCTGTGACAAATTCGACCACTTTCATTCTATGAACTCAATTTAGCAAATGCGTGATATGTACAAAATTTTGTAGAATTTGTATATCTGATTGAACGATATGGAGGTGAGAATATACGTATGTATGAGTTAAATCGGCTGTTTGTATAGGAGGTAGGAGGTAGGCGCTTGGATGCTTGATCGATTCTTCTACAATTTCATTGAGCATTTTAGAATGTAGTGGACAAACATCTAGACTGCTACAGCTTACAAATTATAAACTACCGAGAAATGATTGAATTTCGGAAAATCAATTTCCATTGTTAGATCTTGGTTTGGCAAACGCTCAACATGTGTCAGATTCGTATAAATTTAATGCAATTGTGTAAGAGATATGAGCTTAATAATATAGGGGCCAAATGATCCATTTGTATGAGAGGTATCAGAAGAGACGTCGTTAGCAAGTCAATTTTCTCAAATTGTGCCGAGCATTATAAACAAAAGCGATTGAGGAAAATTTAAGTTATTCCAGTCTACAAATGTGGAATTGCAAGGGAAAAACTGAACATCTAAAATTCAGTTAAAATTCAGTATACAGTCTCCGACTACGGCAACATATTAGCCTGTGCACAGTTTTAAAAAGTTCCATAAAAATGTACGTAAATTATTGTATCTACCAAGCAGCCACCCAGACAATCGGGCATCGATCAGTTGGCTTAAGAAGTCATGAGATACCTTTGGTTATATGAGACATGGTATTTTAAACGTTTGCTTCTGATATACGAGAACACCTTCATTCATCAGGATGAAGGTATAACTACAGATCTTTTCAACATCCACACTGTTGCTATAATAGGACACTAACTACACTACACTCAAAAAACTGAACTAGTTTTGAATCAAATCGATTTCAAAATGATTGAGGTTGACTACCATACGTCGGCAAGTATCTCTTTACTCTAAATGAATAAGAAAATTATTCGACGAAATTTGAAGATTTATTTCAAACACGTGCTGTTTTTACGCGTACTCAAATAGAGTAAAATACAGCTAATTTATGTTTCACTTACTCGTTTCAAGTAAAAATTTCTTAGTTTTGACAAGATTTAGTATACTTATTTGGGTATGTTTTCAACCTAAACTCAGTACGAGTTTTATTTTTTGGGTGTAGGCACCATTGTGACTTAAGATTTAGCTAAAATCATCATGATTCCCACTATAGTAACACGGTAATTATAATTTCTGAGTTCGTCTGTAGCCACTGCTAATAAAATTCGAGCCCTACGATTTTAATTTTGTCTGGTGCCTAATAGAAAATAGAAATTGTATTCCCCAAGTTTTGTTAGCATTGCCTGCATCAGAAATCACATAACTACGTGGTCAATATTAACAGTCTGTCTTTCCTCTATCGACCGGTGCCATCATCAATAACTCACAAACATACAGCTATGCCGAACCGCCAATGATCAAACAACGATAACGTGGTCAGCTATATTCTCAAGGAAGGATTTTCAAGGAAGCCAACAACTGAACACGCAGCGCGTTCACCAACAAGTCATAACATCGGCTATAAGAAAAAATATCATTCAATACATAGTGTAGATGGTTACACGATATATTTCATGGTACGTTGATAGGTGACCAGATATAACTGGCTTAACTTTGTGGCAAGAATTCATGATGCACCACGCCATTGCAATCAAAGAAAACAGTGGGCAAAAGCTTCACATTTGACCGAAATAGTCGTGATTTTTTCGGTCTTGGCTCTTCTGGATACTTCCAGAATTAAAAAAAAATTACTGTTATACGAGTATATATCAGTGGCCGAAAACGAGATGAGGAATGCCAGTACAGCCATATCGAGCATTGGAAAGTTTTGTTGTGTCCAATCAGTAGTGGATTTGGCTGTAAATGAGGACAAATTCAAATTATTTGTTCTACTCATTTGGGACGCTGCGTGAATGTTGGCAACTATAGTCTTCACATGAATCATGAGCTGTAAGTAATTGGTTTGGTTGGGTCATGTAGAGTAGATTTACCACGGCGAAACCGCAATGGACGATGCTGAAGGAACAACAGCGTTAAACGGATCGAACTTTCAAGACGCAGTCAAAACTTGGTACGACGGATTCAGAAAGGAACATGGAAGACCAAAGCACTTGAAACTTTTTTCTACGTACGGTAGAAATAACAAAATTCCTATCCTAATCGTCATCATCATATGTCGTTAAAATGTGGACTTTTCTACATGAAAAGTGGTGCTATCTATATGCTCTTCTCTATACAAAAAACTAAATTCTCAGTGTGAATAATGGTTGTTTCAAAGGAAAAACTGAGTTTTCCATACGAAAAGTGGATTTTTCTAAACAAAAACGGAAAGTGACGAGAACATTTCTATATAAACGTAAATTTACTTTTCTGTATAAAAAGTTGACTTTACGATATGAAAAATTCGACTTTGTTGAATATAAATTGGGTTTCCCATGTAAAAGCGGGCATTTGCTTACGAAAAATGGATTTTGCTGCATGAAAAATTTACTTTGCAATATGAAAGGTGGATTTTGCTTTACAAAAAATTGACTTTCCTGTACCAAAATTCAAATTTGCTGCTGAAAAGTGGACGCTTTATGTGAAAAATAAACTTTTGTGAAATTATTACTATAGTTTCCTATATGAAAGGTGGGTTTTTTTTAAATGGGAGGTGGACTTTTCAGTATGAAAAGTGGACTTTCCTATCCAAAAAGCGGATTTTTCTACATAAGAAGTGGAATGTCGTAAGAGAAATATTTTTTTATAAGCGTGTTAAGATTTAAGATTTTTTTAATTTAAAAATAAAAAGATTTTAAAGATTTCGCCAAACATTTACACACTAAAATTGATTGTCTCTGGTGGCCTTGCTTGCATTCATTTATTCATTTATTCTTATTTTTCAACGTTTTTATCTTTTCATCCTGTCGAACAATGTCCATTTCGGTGTTAGCTTGTTTTACTCGTAATCTCCTTGCGCGTCATCTTTTCGATTCTCGTAATTTCGCTTCCTTGTAGCTTCGCTTGTTTATGGCCGCGTCGAACGCTATTTGAATGTGTTCGTTTCCATTTCAATGGCTTTGATTTGGAATCTAAACTTTGTCAAGTGTGTGTATGCGTGCGAGTTTGTTTTTTCATCTTTTGCGAAGTTTTCATTGGAAACGTTCATCGTTTATCGTCGTACCTTTTGGTTGGCTTCTAAAATTTCACTCAGTTTGAAAAATCACGGCGTAATTCACCTAAACTTTTACGAAATATGTAAATTAATGGAAAGTTTTCGTTTACTCGCTACCAGCAAAAGAAAAGAAAAATGCCGAAGCATTCACTCAAAAAAAAAGACTAGAAATACAAAATTCTTGAACTTTTACTTGAAAATTGAATAATGAATGAGACAATCTGAAGGGAAACGAATGCCCAGACAAATAAAATAAGTAATACTCGTATAATTTAAATATGATAAATATCGAATTTAAAGGCTTTCCAGAGGCTTAAGAAACTTAAGAAATCCGAAATCTTTTTGTGAAATTCTTCATTAAAATCTGAAAATATTTTCTTCATTCTTCAATTAAACTTTTTTTTTACCTGTAATTCATTTTTAGTTAGAAATTAATTAAATGTACTTTAATTGAATTCGCAAAAACATAAAGCAATTCCCGCCCTCTGCTGCCAGATAGGCTGATTTGAGACGATTTATGTCTTTGCTTTTTGTACTCCTTAATGTGGCAACACCATCAACTGTGGCAACGGTGATGGGTTTCTAAACAACATAGTACGATAATGGGATTGCTAAGTGAAATATTTTGCATTTCTCTTTTGTTCTGTTCAGAATCGAACAAATTTACACAGGGGAATATATGTATATCGGGCTGCATTTAGGATGCACTTAATTTTGACAATTACAATTTTACTACGCGCCTACTAGGTAGAAAAGTATTATTGGCAGAACCAAGAATCCATAGCAATGATCTGTGACGTTTTCGCACGAAAAACCAGTTTAACCAGCATCGCTAAATCGAATCTGAAAGTGATTCTATATTGAATTCCGTATGAAAAGACATTTCCCATATGAAAAGTCTGGTTTTCTCTATACAAAGTTTTTTTTTATTAATTTTGCGAAGGAAATGACTCTTCTTCATAAAAAATATATGAAGAATTGAATTTCCTAAATGAAAAATAAGTCTTCTGCAATGAAAGCTGACTTTTATATATAAAAATGTAGCTTTTCTATAAAGAAATTACATTTCTCAATACGTTGTATGAAGAACATGCCATCTATATAAAAGTATATACTCTTATATATGAAGAGCAAACTTTTTGTATCTGAAATACATGAAGAGTGAACGTTCCTATGGTATCCGTTCAGCAAGAAATGAGCCTCACCGCTGAACACAATTTTTCGATGAAACAGCGGATTTTCATCGATTTTTGTTCACCAAAAATTAGACGTTGTGGTAGGTCATTCGGATTCAATTCTTGTGTGAGTTGAATTTTATAGGCTTTCAAACCAAAGTCGACGTGTAAAATTTTTCTTGTGGTTTAGTAACCCATACCCTATCGCTGAGAATGGCGAGGAATTCGTCATTAACACTGGTCGCTACGGCTGCAATATTTTCTTCGGTCCACATTCTACGCATGCGAGTCGATGGTTTTATGTCCAACAAAGTAAATTTGGTGCAAAATTTGGAGATAACAGCACGAATTGTTGATTCAGCAGGTCGATTATGACGATTATAAAATGGTCGTATCAAACGATGCACATTTGTCACAGAGCACGAATTTTGATAATAAATTTCAACGATTTGCAATCGTTGCTCGTTTGTTAGATGATGAAATCACAGAGTGTACTGTACATTTTTCACTTTGACAGATGACGTTTGGGCGCCATTACCAACCAGTGCTTTCAACCTGAAAAACTTAAATATTAAAAAATCACCCTATGTATGAAAGCAAACCTTCTATATGAAAAGTACACTTTTCTGTATGAAGAGACAATTTTTCTATGTAAAAATCCAACTTTTTTTAATTTCAATTTAATTTTTATATGAAAGGCCAATTTTTCTACATGATCAGCCATATTTTTCTATGAAAAGAAGACTTTTCTGTAAGTGAACTTTTTTAAGTTGGCTTGAAAAATTACATTTTCCAATGAAAAGTGTACTTTTTGATGTGAAAAATATGTTTGTCGATATGAAAAGTGTACTTTTCGGAAGGAATTTTTGTATGAAATGTTTTCTATATGAAAATGTTTAAAAATAATTTTTTTCTGTGAAAAGTGAACTTTACTACATGAAAGGTGAACTTTTCTACGTAAAAAGACTATTTTTGAAGAAAATTTGAAATATCTATATAAAACATTATTAGGTGAAAAAAATTATCCTTATTAGGTGAAAAAAATTAGGTCTTTCTATTGAAAATATATGAAAATTTGATATTTGAAATTGGATGTGAAAGTTGTACTTGGAAGTAAGTGCAATTTTCTATATGAAAGGATAAATTTTCTCCACAAAAAGAGAACTTTTGTGAAACTTCCTATACATAAAGTGGAATTTTCGATATATAGTATGGACTCTCTGTGTGAAAAGTGGAGTTTTCAGTGTGAAAACCAATCTTTTTATATGGAAAGTTATGAATTAAGAGAGAACTTTTTCACGTGGAAATTGAATTTCCCTACATGTGAAGTTAAATTTCTAAGATGGAAACTTAACTTTTATATGCAAAAAGTGGCCATTATATATTGAGCGTCTACCCTTGTATATTTCTGAAAATTGTTTTTCGTTTCTACACATAATAATTGCATATTTTCAATCGTTACAATAATACTTTTTATCTGAATATATACATTTAGGAGTAAATAAAAGAAGTCTTGAAGGACCATTTTTTAGGCTTTCTAGGGCTCAAGGAGATCTCACAATTTGATTGTGATCTGTTTTCAATTTGAAAAGGTTTTTGAAAATATTGACCTACTCTATAATATCATGATTTTTTGGATATAACTTGGTTATTCATTTTTCGGTTTCAAAAGTACAGTTAAATAAAACAGACATGAAGCTATGATTTCGATGAAACTTTTATTTCATTATAATGCTTGGAACTTGCCATTATGTACGAAATACAAAGTAATTTTAATGACCGCCTCTGGATTGGTTGCAGCAGCGAATTCTTTTCAGGTCATTTTTGACCACTTTTCGGACATTTCAGTATTATTCGCGTAAACACGGTATTTAACGAAGACCAACAAAAAAATCTAACGGCGTCAAATCGTGTGATATTGGTGGCCAATTGATCTCATGCAATGAAGCCACGATCGGTCGTGTTGCATCATGTTTGAATTACCACTTTTGTAGTAAATTTTAACTATTTTTACGAGTTCTTCGGTTGTTAGATGATCAATATTCGTAAATGGCAAACATTTCATTAAATAAATAACACGGCAGATGACAGATATTGAACAACTGACGGATTTGTCATATCGTCTGGTTTGAAACCACTATTTTTAGAATGGAATGAACCAAAAAAATTTTTAATTGTACCTAATAAAGGGCCAATTAAAGACGAAATACCATTAACACTCCTACAGTCCGTTAGATTTGACAATCAGCTGTGTTTGCTTATAGTTGGCATTACTTTTGTGTGTTGTCAAACTATTTCGTAATTGAGTTTTGTTTACAAACAAAGGAATTGAAAGCTAAAATGTAAAAATAAAACATTTCGGCTTTTCTCTCTGCAATTGCGCATTAGCAAATAAACAAGTGCAGCGCAAATCTTCCGCGAATCGTGAACTCGAATAAAGGATAAGATAAAGCACAATAGGAAGATAGGTATCCAGAAGAAACCACCCTGTCCAAAAACACCACTCGCCGACAGTAAAAGCACCATTGGCAGCTTTTTGGGGGGAATGAGTCGGCTGACTTCAATATAAAATTACCCCCAGTATGTAGATAACTTTTTCGCTAATGTACAGAGACCAACTAAGCAGCATTTAACAAAGAAAAGAGCTTCAAGGCAGACGGGGTTTTTCACTATTTCAGAATAAAGTCATTTACAGGAGAAAATCAGTTTCACAAAGTTTGTGTAAATTATCAAATAAATCTTTGAAAACTAAAATATTTGTGTAGAATTCGCATATTTCATTAAGAAATAACGCTACTAACCAATAACAAAATGTGGTGACCTCAATACATCTATTAAACAACACCAACCAAATCAAACCCTTTTTTTTGAGTTATCCGCCACCGCAACCACAACGGATAATCCAAAATCCTTAAACGAGCTATCCTTATTGGAATTGCGATCTTCTGACAACCTCCAGCTATCATCATGTCTTTGGCCAGTGCTGCAGGTGCTTTGTTGAAGCCTCAGACACCTTTACAGCAACTGCTGGAAGATATAAATTTTCAAAGGAACAAAGAGATGAGGCAGTTACTGAAGGATGGTAAGTCAACAGCTGGATAATTCATGAAAATCCGTTACTATTCATCTGTATTTCAATAGTATTCGTTGTAGAAGTATTCCCTTTTTTCAAATTTTATTTATACAGAAAATTTGTCTACATTTGACTTATCGATTATTCCCATGGATTTTTTTCTAACACCACCCATGTCTCGGACATTTCTGTGCTCTCCTCTCTTTTCAAGGTTTTGTTATGTATTTCTTTCTTTCTTTTTCAACCTTTCCTGTGGGGGCAGTTTGATGGAGAAGGTTTACTGCCATTAACTTTTTGTTTTGATTATCGCAATTTTTGTTGTTGTCACGACATTCGTAAACTTTTGGGATATTGTTTGGATTATTTCCACCAATATATTTTCAAAAAACATATGACATATGAACACCTGGCGCATGTTTTCCAAAGTGTCACACCTTGGCAAATCGCTAAGGTTTAACATGGGTTTATTACAAAACGATGTGGATGCAGTTGTTGCCTTATTCTAAAAAGCTATAAAAGAATAATAAATAATAACAAAAAAAACTATTAAAATTTAAAAACCAATATAGGTTAGATGTTAGTAAATGCATGACGGTTCTACTGCCAGATGCAATATTAGGCATATTGAATACTTTGAACTCACTAGAAAGTGCGTTAGACATAATGCATTTCACATGAAATGCATTCTCTAATAAGCAATTCGATATTGGTATAGTTAGCCGCTTATTTCGATAGGAGCGTGAAACTGCAGACAGTGATTTTAATACTCGTTATTTGTAAAAGACCAATAATGATCGAAATTGAACGTAAAATTGAAAAGAACGTTCCAGAAAACGTGTCATAAATGAAGTTATGTGAATGCATCACTGAAGTAAAAATAATTTATTATGAATTATATTAAATAAATAACATTATTCATGTGTCGCTTATAAGTACCAGAATATATTTCAATGCAATATAATATATTTGGCATAATTAGAGCAAGCATTACTGCTTGTTGTTTTAAATGACGTGATAAGTTCAACTCGGTTTTGTAAAGTCCACAAAATATAAGGTTAGTAAGGAAAACTGGCTTCACACAACTCAATATGTGTTATACATTGAAAAAAAAAAACTGTTTGATGCAGGATTATTCGCAATATTGATTTTACTCAGAGCAGCTAACTGGTTGCTTACGAAAGTTCTATTCAGCTCATTAAGATCTATTACAATGCTGTTGGCTTTCCGAACACCAGGTTCCAATCCATTGGTATTCAGTATTCTCTACAATGCTTTAATGCGCTTAACTCTTTGCTCTCCTGACAACAAATATTGGTCTATTTTTGGCTTTACAAAAAAAAAATAATTCCATTTAATATTACTCCTATTCTCCTCATAAAATTTGTAATCGGAATATCTTATTGACCGATGGTAAATTATTTCCGGGGATCTTCAACGGAAATACGGAATGAGCGCTTACTACATAATAAATCCAGATCACAATGATTGTAATAATGAAACTCAACAAATTTTTCTTCATGTGGTAGTACCATATCTAAAGACACATAAATGAAAGCATGCTTTGTTATATATTAAAGCAAATAAAATAGTACGAGGCCATAACTTCATCTAAGGAGTACAATAGAAAATATTCAATTAGGGAAGTTGGATGGTGAACTACACCAAAGTATGTTGGACAAATATTATGGACAATTTCACTGCACATTAGAAATGATTTTAATAAACCCATAATAATTACTTTCTTATATCCGAGAGCAATTCAGAAATTTCATTTTCAAAAGCCTCGAAATCGATATGCGGTAAATATACGGTATCTATTAATATATTTTCATTATCCAGCACCAGTTTAACAAATAAACACTCCACTAAACCATTACTTGAGTCCCTGTAGACAACAATATCATCTGTAAGAACCAATGCAATGTGGTCTTTTTTGCCATAATTGATTTGTTAGCATACCTATTTATACTTTCTTTAATTTTACTAAGTAGTTCTGGGGGAACAAAATGCTTTTGACAAGTATAAAATCAAATATTTGCCTAAGAACTCGAATGTGGATTCTACTTTGAATGATATTACCTCTCTTTATGTAAAACTACAGAGAACTGTTTACATTTGATTGCCTTCACATTATGTACATATAGTTGTTTTCATTTAAGTTTTCATTTACAAAAGTCTCATTTTTATGAGACAACTATTGTGAACAATTTACTGATTTGTTTGAAATCCTTACACCTTCAATAGCAAACCATACACACTATTCAATTATTGCCAATTTCTTTCAGTAAACCTTATCCGCTATCTTCAAAATATATGTGCAATCTTCCATATCGATATCCTCTTTATTTAAATTATGGCCAAAAAATGTAATCACTTGGACCATAGAGCATTGGTTATTTAATTCAATATAGCTGTTTATCAATTCCCTTGATTTACCTTTTTTCAGATAGCGGTTTCGTTGTCCTACAAGGTACCACCTATTGGACTGATTTGTTTGTCCGGCACTTTTTGTTCCAATCCGAACCGGTGCACAGTATCGATTCTGATGATTTACTATTTTTTGTACGTAAGAAACATGTTAAGAGCTCTTCCCGACACATGCCAAAATATGAGGTGAGTTAAGCATAGAGTAACCAGGAACGGCAATCATTATGCTAATCTATATTTAATCTTTAGACTGAGGTCGATGTTTTCCGCAAGGATTCACGTAAATTACCTATTGGTGATCCTGATGTTGATTGGGAAGAAACGGTCTACTTGAACATGATTATACATCAATTCGATTATACCCTCACGTTGGCCATTTGCACTCGTACTTCACCGAAAGAGTTACAGGTTTTACGGCGTCACTCGCAAAGAGTTTACGCCTCGCCGAGCAGAAGAAAAATGGATACTAAAGGCGAGGGAGAAGAAATAACGTATCCGCATATATGCTTTATGGTCGATAATTTTGATGAGGTAAGATGGTAGCGAAACGAAATTTGTATATTAAATTATTTAATCCTGAGGCGAATTTACTTAAGGATTAAACGTCTTTTTAGGTAGATTATAAAATCGATCTTGCTTCATCTTTGATTGGATTGCTCGATTGCTTTTGGATCATATTCATTGATCCAAGTCTTTTTTCTTGTAATTCATTTATAAGCTATTCATTTTATAAGCTGTGAGTAGCCAGAAATAATCTCTACAGATTTTAATGGGATGTTGCTTTTGAACAAATTTGATGTTTTGAGTACTAATTAAGATTTGACACGTCTGAGATCCAAAATATCTTTTAAATCCGGATTCGCTAATCCGCTCGAAATGGCGACATCATCAGCGAAAGATTTCCAATTGTAAAGCGATTGTGTTTGAAAATGAAATCACTATCATTTAGTAAACAATATTAATGCAACTTTCTTGCTCAACTGGTTTTGACCATATATCTGGTTTAGCCCTTTCTTTCTTAGAGACCTTTCGTACTCTAATAAACCACAACAACAAAAAATGCACTCAAATATACTTTTAAAGAAATTTCTATTTCGGGTAAATAACTTCAACGTATAGAAAAACTTCATCAAAACAAAACGACAACACTGAATTAGAAAAATATTGAAATAGGCAGAAAGGCAAAACGAAATTTCTAATCGCAAAATTGACTTAATTTTAAGGAGCTCCTAATGGGGTTGGACAAAGCAATATTTTTCACATGATGCAGAAAATTATTCGAAAATTACCGCAATAAAAAAATTGGGAAAACTCAAATATATATAACTCAGGCATGGAACATTAAATAGCAAAAAATTTACCTTCAACGGCGGCTTTAATGTTTCACCAAATAATTTATAAGCACCCTTGAAATTGAGTTGTTGTAGGTATGAAATATGAAGAAAAATTAGGCCATTTTCGTAGTTGGAGACTTCATTTCTAAGATTTAATCGCATACGGTTACTGTGCAGTGCAGCCATACTCTTTGGAGGAACATAACGTTGGAAGCATATTTTTAGTGGAAAATTGATGATGCCACCAAATATACAACATGAGTTTTTTCCATGAATATTCAGCATTGAAGCATGGTTACGATGTGCCCAGTTTTTCCTCTTCTTTGTGTTAGCGGAATAGATCCATTGTTTAGCAGAATTTTTTATGTGCAAAAACAATGTTCAAATTTTTGAGCCCCTCATGACACTTTCTTCCACATAAAGCAGGCTCGCTATATGCTTGCTTAAAAACGTATGCTATGCTATACTAAAAATCCTTGCATATGGAGCTTATTTGTCGTAATTTTCAAACAAAAAATGTGATGACGTGGTACAGAATCTATAATATTTCATGGTTATGGTATTGTAAGATGTCCAACCTTACAATAACAAGTTTTACATCTGACGATGTCAACTATAACTTACATTTGTTTGCACTCCCAAAATTCCCCAACCTAATTGCAAAAATTGGTATTTCCTGAAAGAACTCCGGTATTTGCTCTCATTTCAAATTTGTTATTGAACTGAGAACAAAAAGTATACCGCTTTAAAAGAATCCTATATCGTTAAACTGTAGTAAGAGTGTCTTGAAAATATAATATATATCATTATAATACCCCACGTTTCGAATCCCCACCGGGTGTGTTCACATTAATGTCTCTTCTTGCAATTTCAAAATTTCTTTAAGGAAATAGACAAGAAGATTTATTAATATTTGTACCATACCTATATAATAAATAATTTCCGGCTTAATCCTCTACAGCGTTAAACTTAATATATCCTTCCGTTTCCTTTCTACTTCTTATAGGTTTTTAGTGATATTTTAGTTCGGGATGGTGAAATGGTATGCGTTGAATTAGTGGCCAATGACAAAGACGGTGCTGTTCAGGGAGTTATATTTTTGGGTTCTATACGCTATGATGCTTTGAAAAAAGTCTATGATGCTCGGGTAAGTAGTGACTTTTTAATTTACTTTACGTTCCTCAAGTTCCACTATTCCGCTACTCTTTAATACAGCAATCTAGTTTAAGTTCTAAAGTGGCTCAACGCATGTCCTTTGGCTTATTTAGCAGTGGCGCCGGGGTACAGACACGCTGCGAATTTGTAAGAATGAAGGGTCCGCAGGGCAAAGGTCACGCTGAAATGGCAGTAACCAAACCTAAAGGATCAGGAGTGGAAACACCTACTAGTGAACCAGGGTACTTAATGAACATAATGCCTTCAATACAATGCATTCAACAAATTATGTATTTTTCTCTACAGATTTTGTGCTACCGATATGTGGGACGAATGGGAGGAGGAAAATGATGATTACTGCACATATCGCCATCAACGACGCCTTAGTGATCCCAGTGCTAACCTTAATAATTTCTCACGCTATGCTTGGCGCACAAAAACGGCCTCGGACGCGGTTGCTGGTTCGGCAGCTTCTAAAGCGCGTTCCGAAAACGAAGGCTTAGATTCTTTAGCCAACGAGGTCTCCGAAATTGAGGCAGGCGACTTAAGAGATGGTAATTATACTGTTCAATTTTCTAATAACTTTTCGTTATCTCAATATGCTTTTTGTACGATTCGTTTTTAGTTTTTCAATATGAATTTGAAGGTGTTTCTAATATTTTGCAAATTTTTTTTAAAAAATCTTTAATGGTTTTAGAAAAGATAATTTGGCTTTGTTAAAATATGTGTTTGTTTTTAAATTTGTTTATATGGTTTTTTTCAAAAATTTTTTCTTTTTTTCTTTAATAATCATATTACTACAATCATTGATCAGTCACATTAGATAGGAGACATTTCAAAGCACTTTCACATTATCTTCACCATATTACATAGACATTTGTTATAAACTTATTTAAAATCCTGTAATGTTTGCATGCTTTATTTCTGTTAATAATTTGACTGTTATTTTATATATGCATTCATATACAATATACTTTCCTAGTTTCCATTCGTATTTTTTATTTTTATTGTTTCTTTTTTTTTGTTGTCAAAAATAGATTTTGAAAAAAAAGTAATTTCTGTGGTTGACATGCTATAATTCGAATTTGCGAAAAGAGGAAAATATGTTATGATAATTTGAAATGATGGATTATAATTAGCAAATGGTAAAACGGATGCCAGACTTAAACCAAAGTTTTTAGTGAAATTTAAAAAACTGAGTGGTATTGTACTCAAAGAAACAAGGGATTTTGAGTTCTCTGTATACCTATAAATCCGACGCCAATGCCAACAGACTACAACAGCCACCTATCCGAAACTGAGGTAGTAAAAAGAAAAGAAGAAGTAAGGGTAGAGAGTCGAAATGGATGTCGTAGAAAGTGTACATTCGTAAGCAAATTTGTGACTGTTAATATATGCATTCCTGTGTTCTAGTTAATTTTGCTGAGATTTATATTAACTATACTAATATCAGACCAATCCTCATTGCTGTTGTGGTGAAAACCCCGTTTTTTAGACATGTGTTTTGCGAGTGCTTTCATAATTGCAAAAATTTTATGTTTGCCGAAAGAGCTTCGAGTTCTGTTCTCGTTTTCTATAACTCCTAAGGTTGACAAGTAAAAATACACAATTAGAAAAGATTCAAATATCGATAAACTGTAGGAAGAAACCCAGTAAAAACTGTGATTTCCTATAAGAAGCAAAGGATGCGGAAAATAGAACAGTATGCACTTTATGAATTTATTTCAAATACGATATTTTTCTGGAAGATTCCACACTTGAAAGCACAAGTTGCACCTCTTAATTTATTCATCGGCCAGATTCTCCACGTTAGCGTAAGGAAGATCCCGCTTCTTTTAGACATATGTCTTCCGGTTGCTTTAATAAAATTGTTTTAAATCTAATTTTCTTCGATCATTCGGTTTTAGGATTATTTCTCTATTAACACTTGGTTATTACTACTAGAAGAATATATTACATTTATAGGTGACGATCGAATAGCTTTTTTGATATTTGATATTTTCAGTTGTTGATATTTTCAGTCCTCTTACCTGGTCTAAAGAGCCTATCCACAATTCAATACACAATTAAAAAGCTTCTACCACCGTTATGAATTCTTCCCAACAAAGAACGCAATTTACTTACTAATGACTATTGATCAGTTCAAACGTTTGTTTGAACTGTGTCGTGTCCATTCTCGTTTCCGTGCTTTTTATGTTTGGAACTCTTTAATACTCGAAACTACACACATTTCTGTGCGTATTAATTTTTACAATATCAATTTTCATGAATAATTAAAGAAAAAAGTCTTGTTTTTTTCGACATAAACAAATTATAATTAACAATCTGTTTTTCTTGGATCTTCTCTATGATTGGCGCAGTGTGAATATCTTGTCAGTTCTAAATTTACCACGTCTAAAGCCGTATTAATAAGGTCCTATTAGGTCAGCTAGAACAGGCCTTAGTCTTTCACATATCCCACTCGACACAGCTTTATAAACGACGAGCTTAAGGTTTATGCCTTTGTCTTTTGTACATATTTTAATCAGCTTTTTGAAGATGTAGGACAATCAGCTCCCGATCATCGGACATGCATTCTTTAAGCTAAATCATATTTGTCAGCTCATCGCTGACGGTCTTAAATAGCTTTGATATCTGGCGCTGCTATTCTGATTGCCCGACGCCAATCGAAATGGTAATTGGTGTTCTCCCTTCGTTTATGCCGTCATCCAGAATAACAACTTACAGCATCACGCTCTGCGTACCCGTAACCACATTGTCAGCATTGTCTTTGCAGGAGGGAGTCTTGTTCCGTAACCTCTACTCTTTTCCATTCGACAATTTTTAAGCTTAATCTCTATCCCTGTAGTTTTCTATATTCCAGATCTCCCATTCCTTCTATAACTGTTCCTCTCACTTAAACACATACCCTGCCTCTTTTCCTTCCCTTATAGTTTTTTCTCATAACATGCGTTACAAGTGGCTGTAGTGTTGCCATGAACGCAGTATCATTTTCCTCAGAAGCTATGTGGTATCTTTATCTTATCTTATCTGCGAGAAACTGTCTCAGCGCGGTTTTTCATAGCGAACTACGGGTTTGCGGCAGTTGCCAAATGCGATATGTCGCTATCGCCAGCGTTAGGACGTTTCACCGTATCAACAAAGCGGTAGTACAGGACGAAATGTTTATCGTGTGTCAGAATTACATAATTTTCAAATTGCGTTAATGTAAATATAACGAAAGCCATACGACTAAATTAACGCTTCCTAAATTATATCAAGTCGTTCGCGCATACTCTCAAAACCTTCCTATGTATGATAGAAAATGGAGCGAAATCTAGAACTCAGGTTTGGTTCATTAATTGATCGACTATTAATATGAAGACAGAATTATCCTCCGGAGACAAATATTCG
This sequence comes from Philornis downsi, assembly GCA_019455685.1. Taxonomy (NCBI): domain Eukaryota; kingdom Metazoa; phylum Arthropoda; class Insecta; order Diptera; family Muscidae; genus Philornis; species Philornis downsi. The sequence continues at coordinate 2,877,657 of JAHXMU010000037.1, forward strand.
CCAATTCATTATAGTTTTACCTAAAAGTTCAATCACATGCCCTTGTTCAAACCACATCATTTAAAATTCCCTCGCCATTCTAGTAGCTGAGACCCCAAACAAAAATCCTTTTTCCTCCTATTTGTATTAAGTTTTTTTCTTATACTTACAATTATTTTTTATGTTATTGTACTTTTCGTTAACTTGTTGCTGCTTTTGTGAAGTTTGTTTTCTATTTTTTCTTAAACAATTATTCAAAACAACCTAAGAAAAAGAATATTCTTAATGTTCCTAATCCTTTGGTGCCAAAAAACCCCCAAGGAAACACGAATGCCTAAAACCACCAACCAGAAAACACCTCCGAATGCTAACATATAACTACATGATACAAATAAATAAATAAATATGGTATATCCAGCACCAACACCGCCTCAAGAAAAAACAAACACCTGTATATTTTCAATTTCGTTAAGAAATTATTATTATTATTATTATTTTTTTTTTTTTTTTTTGGAAAATATAAATAAAATTTTTTGAGATCACGAACAAACCAAAATAGAAAACAAAACTACTACAATCTCTTTTAGAATTGCCGAGAAAGCAGGACTCATCTTTATCTATGTAAATCTCTACATGATACCTGGAGATTTTGTTTGTATTGCATAATGAAATCTTTGTTTTTCCTATTTTGATTTTTGATTTCCAGGCTCTCCTCCCGATCTTTGATCTCCAACTATACTTTTGGTTATTTGTATATTTTCATTTAGCTGTAATGCAACTGATTTTGGGTTTGTTGTTTTACATTCTTTTTTTCATACATTTTCATAATTTGAAATATTTAATTTTGTATAGTAGCACATAAATTATTTAAAAGAAAGAATACTGTTGAAATACTCAAATAATGTTTAGAATGGCTGCTATGTTTTTGATGTATACGAAATTGTCGGTGTGACTAGAAATGAGTATATATACCTTGTTGATTAAGTTGCTCATCAATCCTTTTTGCGATGCAAATGGGAAGCTCAAGACAACAAAACTGTTAATAAACAGAGTTAAGGTCTAAAATTAAATAATTTCCCTTTTACGCTCCTCCGGTATCCTTCGCTGGAAGTGTTAACGGTTAAAAATACTGTAATATTGTCAGTTTGATTAAAAAAATTATTTAAAAACTTCAGCATATCAAAAAAACATGTCAAACTTTAAGTAAAATATGCTATGGCTATTATCCTTTTAGCGCGGGAAGGCTTCGTATGCTGCTCAAATGTGACCTGATTTTTTAGTCCATACCTTGGCCTCTATATGGAAAAATATACTTGGTATAAGTCTGGGGAATATGGTGGCTACTGATGTTAAGAAATAATGCTGTGAATTTGTTCTTGCAAAAAAATGTGGGGTTTTGTTGAAACATCCAACTGTTTCTACCGAATTATTTTCGTACCCAACATAACAAAGCGTCGTTTAATATCTTTCCATGAAAGAGTTGTTGGTTTAGCCTTATGAAAACAAGTAGTCAGCATCCTGTGTCAGTTACCGCTGTCCAAGCCATCACTGATGCAGCTACTTACTTTCGCAGAGCTATTCGCTGGTATAAATTGTTCTTTGATTTACTCTCCAAGCATACACGATTGTGTTATTTGTTTACATATTGCTGACTCGCAAAATTGTTTTCATTAGAAAAGACAGCATTTTTAAGCTCGCTGCCAAAGTGCAAATGTTTTAACACCCTTGCTTTTGATAGGCTATATTGTACTTTTTATAGGACTTTTTTAAAATGCGTCCCATGTTACGAGCACACACATTGCAATTTTTAGCCAAATGAACTTTGCTTTGTCGTGGATTACGTGAATTTCGTCCTTCATTTTTCCAACCTTTTTTTTTTTTGAAGCTACCAATATCATTGTAACGAACGAGTAATGGTGCGATACATAAAAATTTTGTTCACACGTAAATAACAGTAACAACAACAGGATTATCCAGCCAAATACAAAAGAATAACACTGTTGATTAGAACGATATGCTTCCGAAGGCTTGTAAACACCATAACGCTTGTCGAAAAATGGACGCGCTGTCATTTGTCGTTTAGTTGCTATAGCAGCATGAAGTTGGAGACACTTGAAGCGCCTACCCCTGTAACATTCCAAATAGCGGAGATTTGATTGGCAGAACTGCGGACATCAACTGCCAGTTGTCGATTTACCGGGCCTAAAGCCACGCTGATAAAAATCCAATTCGAGTAGAACAGGTTTCAATCCTTGCCCTAACACAATCGACAACTATTTGTATGAGTAGTTGTATGACAACTATTTGTATTGTAAAATACTGAGCCAGCGGTAGTTGGTACACACACTTGGGTACGCCTATTTAAATATAGGACTCAATACACACTTCCGTTTAGCCAGCCTTATGAACTAATCGTTCCTAGTATGCCGGCAGAGTTCCGTTGTTCGCAAGCCACGATATTTTTGTTCTAAGCGCGTTTTCGGTCGATCGTGGGCAGTCTGCGCCATCATGCCGCCTTTGTGAACTCATAATTTATAATAGTATTCTACACGCCACATATTTGCAGCACGATGTAAGCATTCGTTACTAGATTTTCAACATTGTTCTTACAGGATAGGAGCCCCGAAACCTCTACTTTTTACTTTTCGATACTATTTTCGGACTTCAAGCCTATTCAAGTATGTGTTCTCGATCACGTTCCCGCCTTCGCAAAGTTTGCAGTTATCTGTATTGACATTCCAACTCGTAATTCGTAAATGTAACAGTGTTGGTTAATTACGCCCACTAGCCTTCTGACAGCCGTTCATCATGTATAATTGACCGAAGTTCTCCAGAAAATTGTGGTTTCTGGCTGTGAACGTAACCAAAAATTGCGATTTAGTATTTTCTTCTTTTAGGAGCAAGCTCCCGTAACTGTCGACTATTTTTTAGTATGGGAAGCCCGCTTCTCTTTCAACCTACAACTCGCGTAATGCCCCCACTAGGGGTCCAACTCCAACTAATCAATCGGGAACTCGATCCCGGAGCCTCCACGCTACCGGCCAGATTCGTCGGTGGGAGCTGCGCAACTTAGCTGCTACCATACTGCGATTTAAAACCCATGCAGTAGAGTCCACGGGGGTTTTATGTGAGTCTCGCCGAGAATGTCTTACCCACAGTGTGCTGTCAGTCCCTTCTTCCAGCCAGCAGGTAGCAAATTGATAGGCGGAGCTGCTGCCTATCTTACCACGACTGGATGATGACTTTAAACAAAACAGGGTGATCCGCCGTCTCACATGGGCGAATCAATAACTCGTGTGGGTATGTCGTGTGCCACAACTGTGATCTCAATTCGTAATCTAAGTAAAGGTGTTACTAAAATCAGATGAGTCAATTCCGTCACGTTTATTCTCAAAGCGCACTGCACAGGCTGAGGAGTTAGATCTTATCATAGGCATATGAGGAGCAGGTATAAAATGTAAAGAAACTGTAGCTATAATTATGCGAAATGCCTTTCACGTTACCAATAATAATAGGGATATCAATATGAATGAATAAATTGCTGAATTTACGATTTGTACACTCTCGGAAGCCATCAGAGTTACCATTTTTCTGATTCATAAATGTATATAAAATGGCTCAAACAATAAGGTTTATTACCTTGAAGTTATGCGCAGAATTGTGGAAAAAAATTTATCTCTTTTGCATCATGATAATGCACCTGCTCACTTATCTTTGTTTGTAAGAGATTACTTGACTAAAAACAACACCGTTATCATGCATTAGCTACCGTATTCACCAGATTTGGCTCCCTGCGACTTTTTCCTGTTCTCAAGATTGAAGAGACCCATGAAAGGACGGCGTTTTGGAACGATTGAGAAGACAAAACCCGAATCGCTGAGAGAAGAGCTCAAGGACATACCAAAGAGTGCATATCAGAACTGCTTGGAGGATAAAAAAAAAAAAATGCTGGCACAAGTGTATTATATCCGAGGGGGACTACTTTGAAGGAGATGAAGTAGAAATTGATGAACAAATACATATTTTTGAGAAAAATGAAAATTCACCTTATTTTTTGAACACACCTCGTATGTCGCCGTCCGGAAAGTGACATCAATAATTCGTTTCACAAATCCACGCACCTCTGATCGTTACAAATCATAATGTGTCTTAAAATATCATAGTATGAATCATTCATCATCGACAAATAGGCGACCTTTTTTATGTCCATGGGCCCATCCATCACTGACCTCAAGAAGATAACAACACCGAGAGGTGCACCATGTAGCAACAAAACTGCCATCAATTCTGAGGCATAAGCAGTTAGGCGACGCCAGTTATTGCAACGCATGTGTCTCACGAAATATGAGTGTCGAGTGCAGCACTTAGAGTTAGATTCGACAGAGCGCATGTTTAGGATATAGAGTGAGTTGAGTTGAAGATGCGATGTAAGATACGTAATGTATTTGATCTTGAATCGACCATGCAGAGATGGTTAATGCAAGCGGCTATCGTTAATACGATCGTCTGTTCGATCCTCTATGCAGTCAGCTATATTTCGGAATTGTCATCAATGAATTTGAGAAGGTCTCCCACATCCCATTCATGGCATGCAAGAAGATTTTCTTTCTTAATTTTTGCTGCGACGAAAAACCACCTCCAAAAATCTTGTCATCCCGTTACCGTAATCATGACTGGGGCTGTCGCTCATATAAAGAGCGATACAGTAATACCGTAGCTGACCTACACGAGCCTCCTTGCCACGGACATTTATTGGGACGCGGGTCTTAACCGCAGTTGTACCGAAGTAGCATCAACACTACTACCAAACGTGATCATAAAGTGATGTGATAAATGATTTGGTATTAGAACATCGAAAGATTTGTAGATTTATTGAAGATTTTTTACAAAATCATTGAAATAGTGATTTCAATAATGTTGAGAAATTAACATTTGTGTGAATTGTTTTCTCATTCACCTCTCATGCAGGTCTTATTGCCCTGTGGCTTAACATTGGCTTAACTGAATTTTAGTTATGTTAATGATGCATGCTTTCTTTGTCCAATTAACTAGGCCGACTATAAACTCGAAGGTGCTGTCTGAGTAAATGGAGTCGACGGATAAGGCGAAATAAAATTATAGATTAGAGGGGTCCTCTGCACGAATCGGTTCACTAAGCGGTCTGTTCGGATGCCTGACAAACGTAGGGAGATAGGGCGCTTTATCTGGTTTCGTTATTAGCTACTTTAAAGTTAGCTAAAAGAGGATCTCTATTCAGGGACTTTGAACTCTATCACACCAGAATTTCAAGTATATCCACATTGTACCAGCTGAAAAAGTCCAAGTAAGGATAAGATATATTCTATGAGCGCAACGAAAGTTCATGCCTCATTCGACTCGACAGAAATCCGCCTAACAAGCTGCCTTTATTATCTTCCACATGATAATCGATTCGATGTATAAAAACCTCGGAAGGTTTAATCCCGTCAGAGTTCATATAGTTAATGCTTCCTCCTTGATGGCCGACAGCGCCGCGATGATTAATTCACGCGGTTATAGTTCGTATGGCCGTTGATTTGAGCTAGCGGTGACAACTTCGATGCACATTTCAAGTAGTCGAACAGTCGATAAGTCTAGTAAAAGCTGCCCATAATGATGTTCGTAACCGTCGTTAAACTATTGGTTCCGTTCACTGCACTGAAATAGAGCATTGCAAGACTACTGAATGTGAAAAGCTCTCCCATATCCCACTTATAGTATGCAGGGGAATTCGTTTCTTAAATAATTCCTCCTTTCTGAAAAGAAAACAAATTACCTGACATCTCATGAATGTAATATGGAAGACCTTTTCAATGTTTAGGGAGCTTTATTATTTTCAGACTCAAGAAATCTACGGCTTAACGACGATTCAGATTGTAAATTTAAATAGCTTCTTCTAGACTTGTCGATTACGCGACTTCTCGAAATGTTCATGTGCACATCGAGGTAACGGCCAATGAAAGAAGGATAAATGGTTGTATCGGGATTTGAAAAATTTTTCAAATTTACAATAACCGCCTATACTAATTATTGTATCGCGGTTGGCCACTGTATTTGCTGAAGTTGTCTTTTGATAATAGTTCAATTTAACTTGAATACCTCTTTAAATTATGCAATTTTAGCATAATTACGATATCCTGAATTACGGGCATTGAAACGCAGATCCTCAAATTGTTAAGCTTTGCTCGTTTCATTGAGTTATTGATGACTCGCAAGATATTTTAAAAATTAAATCTCCATTGCCTATCATTAATGACATATGAGAAAGACTCTCACATTCAGTCAGTTTATATGCATTTAATCGTTAGATTCACTGAAAGCGGATGTGCGGTTTACTGACGATTCCAAGCAACAGTTTTAGGAACTGTTACCAGCCTGTAATACTCGACTAATCGTTAGCAACATCGAAGTGACCACTATTTATTGAAAGGTAGATATTTTTCTCGGGGATCGAAACCACGATCATGTGGAAGATAATATACTTATGACCATTTTACAATTGATCGAAATAGCTGCCTAAAGGAAAACATTGTTTTTTTACGTGATCGCTTCTCCTAGAAATATAGATGTTTTTACCGGGGCTCATATACACGATAATCGTTAACTAACCACCGTTCCACAAACGACCAAAATATTTGACTAAATCAAAATATTGTGTTTTCTTCGAGGATAGTTAGCTTGCATAGGTTACCTTACATGATCTGTATAGAAAATTCATTGTAATTTTTTTCCTAGACATTATAATTCGGAACCCAAATACAAATTGTGCATGATTTACTCCTCGCCTACTTATTTCCAAAACAATTTCGTACCCAAGAATTAAGGCTAAACCTTAGCTCGCAACTCCCCAGAATCCCCACACAAGAATGCAAAACTACTAACACTGCTTTTTTTCCTCTCGTTCTCCTTCTCCACCACTTCCACATTATTTTCGCAATAAACCCATCAGTCCACTCCATTTACTACTATATCTGTCAACACTTAACACAACGTGACTTTTTAAACATTATTCTGCATTTGAACATTATTATAGTTTTTTTTTTTATTTTATATTGTATTTTATTTTTACATTGCAAAATATATAATTTCCTTATGCGTATTAGTTGAAACTAAGAAGCAAAAGAAATCCAATGAAAGTGGAAGAACTACAAATGACTCGATATATGTAATATATTTGTAGATCGATGTCCTGCTTTCTCGGCATCCGAAGCAAAACTCCATATAAATCCGCAATGTGAAGCATTTGAAAAACAAATGAAAATTGAGTCCAAACCAAACACCACTACTACCACCATCACCACCACACAAGAATCTGGTTCTGCTGAGACCGAAACATCACCTCTGTTAGAAGCATCAGTACCAAAAGCAGAAACTGCTCTCAGCGCAGATAGCGCCATAAACGCGAATACCGCTGACGGCATCTCAGACCCGATTGCTTTACAAGGCGTTCAAGACGCAGTTGAAGCTGTTGATGTAACCACGCCCACATCGACCAATGACAAGACTACAGGTTGCGGTGGCAATTGCTTCAAAGCGGGCAAAAAGTGTAAGAAGCGTTGGATCAATAACTCTGACAAAAATACGCCACAAATGTCGGAGATCTATTGTCCTACATGTAAGGATTTTGCAAACGAGACACCCGCCTGCCTCAACAAAATGCCCGACAAGAAATCAAAAGCCAAACCGAAAACTATCCTCAGCGTGGAGAGTGAATTGGTGATGAGCAAGAGAGGAAGTTTGAAATTCACCGACCGAAAACCCTTAACAAATATATCGCGAAGTTCCTCGTTAACGACAGCCGATCGCAAAGGCAAGAAACCCTATATTGCGGTCAACAAACAAAAGGATAAGGCCAAATCCAAAGATAGAGAAAAGGAGAAGGAAAAGGACAAAGATTCGTCTAAAGAGCGAGTAAAAGACAAATCCCCAAAAACTAGTCTCTTGTCTAAAGTTTCGCCCAAAAAACTGAGGTCTAATCGTTCGTCTCCGAATACAACGACAACTGCAATGGATGATAAATCGAAATCCTCCACAACAAAGAAGAAAGAGAATATCAATAACAATGCCGAGTCGAAAACCAAGTCTACTGCGATTCTGGGATGCCAAAAAAATTCCAATTCTTGTCAGGAATACGAAATAGCAGACGATGCCATATCATTGAATGGCGGTGATATATCACAAGTTTCCGACAACGGTGGAAAAATGTTAATACTAACTGAAACTGACACCATGATAACCGTGCGAGGCAAAGAGGAGCTACCTGTTGTTGAGGAGCCCTCACCTCTGTCGCCACTCTCCCCTCACATGCTAAGTAGTGAGGACACTGAGCTCAAATCCGCCACACGAAAATATCAATTTGAAAAATGTGTTCGAGTACCTGTAACTGCAGACAGCCATCCATTACAACCTAGCAATAATGATGACGAAACAGGCAACGAAATGGAAACAGAAATCAATGTTAATGTTGCCATAGACTCATTCGATAATAATTCATCAAATTCCTCCAGCACCCTACACAATGAGAGTCCCTCCAAACGTCCCTCATCGCTCAACGATTGCAATGGCAATTTAAATTCTGCCTCGTGCAGTACATCGCCCACCTCACCGCCCATGCTGTCGGGCGGAAACGAGGCTGATGCCCTGCAGATGTCATCAACGCTGCCACGCACAAAACGTTCGGCGGCCATGCAAGCATTTTACAATCGCGCCGTAAATTTAGTACCCAAACGAAGGACACCCGATGGCACAAATATCTACTATTGGTGTGATTTGCCCAAAAAGGCGTTGAAAGGTGAACTTTTGGTCGTAGTTGTTATTTTTGTAGTTTGTGTGTAGAGTTCTCTATGTCTGCAGTATACATTAAATAGAATAAGTCATTGTGGAATTTAATATTTACTTGGTATTTTCTTCTTCTTTCTTTTTATTTCTAGAACTAGATGACGGCGCCTATAACCCACTATGGGCCAGCAGGGGTTTTGCACAATCCTTTCATTTTTGGAAGGAGAATCGCCGCCAACAATCTACACCACTGAATGCATTCCTTACATATGTGACACTGCCCTGGTGGAGCATAGCTAAAGGTAGGATATATTTTGTGAGGTTATGCTACATAACATCAAGTATACATAATAGGAAAATTGTTAAGATTTAGAATGAGATTATATTAAATGAAGCACTGGTGGTATTCTTCTAATTATTATAATGTGTGGTCTAATGGTGTAATTTGGAGAAAAAAATATCCACCACATGTTGTTATTGGTGCGCCTAACACTGTGTCCAAAAAGTAAGATCAGTTTTTTTTCCAAAAAAATTGTTATTTATTCATCCAAATCGTGAAATAGATTTCAAAGTATAGATTTCAAAGTATGCAGCACATTTATAGCAATGTTTTTCCAATTTTCGCATCATGCCAAATAGTCACCTTCAAATATGGTCTTCACGTCTCTTTAATCAACAAAAAACGAAACTGACTCAGAGCGTTCTTTTGGGCTTATAATATAACTAGTGCTAATTCAGGACAATGTGGTGGTTTTGGACCGGTATCAGTTGATTTTTTAGCGAAAACATCACGAAGAGCCTATGTAGTGTGGGACGGCGCATTATCTTAGCACAAAAGGAAAGAGTTGTCCGCCCATAAATCAGGTCTGTTCTTGTAAAAAGCTTCACGCAAATGACGCATAAGAATCAAATTACATTTCTTGTTGACAATTTGGCCTGGCAGAGAAAACTCATAGTGCACAATACCACAATTATTGAAGAAAATTGCCGGCACAACATCACTTTGACGGGATTATTTCGGTCTTGATTCATCTTTAGCGCTATTGGGTTGGAAAGAAGATTATATCGGCTTTTTTTCAAAATAAATTTTAAATTTTGTGTTCAAATAATTTAATTTGAATTCCTTGGCAACAGTTCAGAGCAATTCACAGTTCAGCAATTCCGACCAAATTGAAAAACATTTTTTTTATGCTTATTAACCTTTGACGGAGTTTGAGCGGCAGGATCTATTTTGGTTGACCTCTTAGTAAAGAATTCATTTTTCAATCCCCGTGCCAATGCATTTCCAAAAGGGAACAATTTGATTGCGTTTAAGCAATATAACATAGGTGCTTATCCAATTTGTTAAGCGGATAGATAACGGCTTTCAACGTCAAAATATGTCGGTGTGCTTCCCTTTCCCTTTTCTAATATAAATTAGCAAAATATGGTGAAAATGTTCCTTTTGTGCTTCCATATTTGAAAGAGATTATTTCTGTTGCCTTAAAGCAGTAGATCGCAAGTGTTTCACCGCTTTGTTAAGTGTTTTTTTTTTAGCTAGAACGGAACACATACAAAAAGCTCTATATACTTTTTGATGAATCGAAGTCGTTTCAAATGAGCAACATTTACAGCCTTTCTCCAACTTCTCGACTAGAAACGTATAAGTCCGACTTGATAACGACTTTGATTTTATACTCATAAACCTCATTTGGCCGACCGCTTCGGTGGTCAACTTTGAGCGTGAAATTTCCAAATGCTATTGCGTTAACCAACATTGGCAAGTGCTTTTTGTTA
>JAHXMU010000037.1:2888217-2921080 GCA_019455685.1 Philornis downsi
TTCCAAATGCTATTGCGTTAACCAACATTGGCAAGTGCTTTTTGTTAAGGCGTTTAAACCATACACGTCACTAATATCCTAGTACAATTCTCTGGCTTTTTTGCTTATTCTGAAATCAAAGAGCATATAACTAGGATGTTTCTTTTGCGTCTCCCTATTCGCAACGCGATTTAAAAGTGTACTGATTACAAAAAATGTAGTGCCATATTAAGAATTGTAGCATGAAATGCCTGTTGTGCAACGGTTTAACATAAAATTTACTCTGCTGAGCTAAATCATTTAACAAACAATAGAAGCACTACCAGTGTAAAAAATATAAGTTGTTTTCTTGTCAACTCATTATGTTCACCGACCAATCGGTTGTTTTCAACTCATAAGAATAGGTCAATGTATTTTATAACGTGCTGTTTGCCAGAAGTCGTATTCGGAAATTTTAGCACGACGATCTCTTTTGAAAATATTAAGTGTTTTTGGTTCCGATCGAAATGTGAAAGTTCTGGGACCCAAAATACCTTTGAAAGTGGAACTATTTATGAATTGTCTTTGAACTTCAGGGTGGCGCAATAGAACGTGTATATTTAAAAAATAGATTAAAAAATAAATACAAAAGGTATGGTTAAAATAAATCTAAGGCATTGTAGAGTAATAAATGGAGTTTATTTTTTAAAAATAACATCATCTAAATGGTGACCCTCTCTACGACGGCACTCCTCTAACCGCAAACGAAAATTATTATTAAAACTTTCTTCAGTAATACTGGTGTAATGGCTGCCATTTCACCACTGATATTCTCCTTGAGCTGAACGATGTTTCTTGGATTATTACTGTAGGCTTTGTGTTTGAGATATCCTCACAAAAAAAAAAGTCAAGAGGCGTCAAGTCTGGACCACGGGGGGGGGGGGCCATGGGATATCACCTCTTTTCGAAATCAGTCTGCCAGGGAACATCTGCTTCACCACCGCCATGGAGTCATTTGATGTGTGACAGGTAGCTCCATCTTGTTGGAACCAAGTTGTGGAATTCACTATTTTTGAACTTTCAATTTCTGGAGCCAAAAATCCGTCCAACATCTCAACATAGCGTTCCGTATTAACCGTGACGTTTTGGCCCCGCGCATTTTCGAAGAAAAAAGGACCAATTATTCCTCTGCCAGAGATTGCTGCCCATACTATCACTTTAGGACTATGCAATGGTTTCTGGTCTTTGATTTTGGGATTTTCACTGTTCCAGTAACGACAATTTAGACGGTTTACGAACCCATTCATAAAGAAATGAGCCTCGTCATAGAAAAGGATATTGTCAAAATTAGAAAATCGATGAAGCATTTCATTAGCAAATGCGAGCCTTGCTATGAAGTCAGACTCTTTCAATTCTTGTGTCAATTGCAGCTTATATGGATGCAGTTTAAGATCCAATGTTAAAATTCGTTGCAAACTTCGTCGCGATAATTGTAAGACAGACGATCTCTTGCGAGTCGATATTCGTGGAATTCCTCGTACTGACTCCATAACTCTCTCAACATTGTCTTCGGCCCTAGATGTTCTTGGGCGACCATTTGCTTGTGGTTTAAGTGTTGAACGCTTTACCCGTATTTTAATTAAATTAGCACTCAAAGCTTCACTAATTCGCCGTAGTCCATATTCAGCACAATATAGTCGCCTAGTAGCAATATATGAACGAGAGTTCTCGTAAAATGCGCGCACGCAAAATGCGTGAAGTGATTCATAGCGACTAAAACTCCATGACCCCGCCAACCCAACGATGTAGGCGCCCCCCGCCCGCGCCTTTTCTACCCCGCAAAAAAAGATGATGCAATATGCACGTTCTATTGCGCCACCCTGTATTTATGGCACTGAGAAGAGCTTCTGCAGTATTCTAAACGCTTTCACAGCAGAGATTCCATTTCCCAAAACTAAATTTAGCGCAACTACTTTGCTCAATCAAATCTCACATTGTAAAAATCGGTAAAATCACATTTTGCGTCGTACAAAATAAAGTGTATCTCGAACATTGACATGCTGTTTATTGTGTGATGGCTGCCACAGTGCTACGAAATTAGAAAAATTATTTCTAAGTTTCGATATACATACCCGCGTATTACTTTTTGGGCACAGTATAAAAATTCTTTTATTTTACATTTTCTTTCTAAGAACTAACACTTTCTGTATTTTCTTTCTCTTTATAGATTTGTTAGATCACCGTGAAACACCGATTTTAACGTTTTAGTATTAAATTACAGGTTTCAGTTTCAAATAATTTATCATTATAAGTTTTCTGCTGTAGCTTATATGGAAAATTATACCAACATTTTCTATTCAAAATGAATATGCAAAACTGCACCATATAAGAGGTTAAACATAATTGTTTTTATACTTTTAAAAACGTCACAAACATATTTGTATCAACGTTTAATATTTTATTTGGTATCCTAATTAAATATATTTTCGTTCTACTTATGGCAGAATTTGTTTATTTGTAGATTTTAAAATTAATTGTATGAATTTCAAATTTCCTTTTCGTTACATATTATCATGCTTTAGATGCGGCGTATACGGTGATCTCAGATTCTGAAAACACATTTGAAATTAATATTAAATTGAAAATTTTCTTCTAATTTTCTATTTCCAGTAATGTTGAATTATGAAGCTACTATTACTTTCAACTTTCATGCAATATAACTAATTTTATTTTTAATATGCTTAATATTATCGTATCGTATTATTATTATTGTTATTATTTCAATATAATTTATTATCAAGTGATATTTTTCTAGTAACTAGTTTTATAAATACATATGCATACTTATATACTTTCTTCAACTGGTGTACCACTTTTGTGCTAGCGAAGGACAATACGGGTGATTGTTTTAAGGAGTCCCGAGTTGAGTAAGCTGCATTTTGGTGGTGGTGGTGGTAATAGAGAACATACCAACACCGTTGGGTTTTTGTGGGAATTACAGCCAACTTCGCCTTAGGTAAGATCAACTAAAAATGTTGAAGAAATGAGTAAGATTCCCATTTTAGCAACAGCTGTTAAATCAATTGGCCTTTTGCCAATTTTTCAAAATAATTAATCCCACAGGAATAGACTACTTGATAACCGCTGTTTGAGCTGCTTGCTCAAAGATTTCTTTTCTACTAACACTTCATTTTACTGTACGCATTTATCTACACATATAATGTACCTTTCTCTAGGCACAGATTTCTTTCCTTACAGAAGGAATAATACATTTTTTACTAACAGCATACATGCCACTCTCTTTTCTTTTACTGGAAAATTTTTTGACTAAGTGAATTATCTTTGCTAGACTCTTTGACACACAGTTATCCTTCTCGGTTGCATTAGAATTGTTGGTCCCCCAGTGGCTTAGTTAGACTCCCCTTCTACTGCACATTCTTTTATACAAATTGGTTAGAAATGTTCCATTGTCTGCACTAATTCATCATTTGGCTACGGGAGATTTGTTAAATAAGTTAAGTTTTTTTTTCTTCGATAATCTCTTTGGCGCAAATACATTTTAATTTGGAGGAAGATTGAAGAATGAAAAGTTTTGTTTACTACATTAGCCCCTGACTCAGGGAGGTTTGTTATATAACTTACTTATCTTTGCTATAATTTCCAAGACATACAAAGGTCTTTCTCGGTGGCAGTATTACTTTTGATCCATCTCCCGTTGACTCCCCCTCTGTTACCCATTTTTTTAACTATTTCGTTTAGTAGCTTTCAATTTGGAGGAAGTCTGAATATGGAAGGTTTTTCCATTTTTTATATAACTTAGATGTCTTTGCTGTAGTCTCTTTGAGGCACAGATGTCTTTCTCGGTTGTTGATACATCAAAGCCTACCTTAACTCATCCTTCCCAACTCAATTTTCCCAGAACTTTCCCTATGAATGAGGTCAGGCTACAAATGATTTATTGCAGGATAATTACTTATTCTAGGGAGTCTTTCACATTCTTTACGATTGTCTCCGAATGTCTAATGTGGCAAAAGAAGGAACAAAAGCAATGTGGGCCAAGTTAACATGGATTTATCTAGCAGGGAAGAAATATAAACAGATAAATAACACCGATTGTATACGCTTTATGAGAAACTCTGTAGCTCTTCTTTGTAGCAAGAAGAAACATAGGCATAACAAAAGGGTTGCCAGGAAGGTCTTAGCCGCCCTAGAACTTTTTTAACAACCCCCAGATTTTCATATTAGGTGCATTGAATGAATTTAGCCACCAGAATGAGTGAATGAATGTTATCCAACCCATCCAAGTCGAGAGAACATTGTGATATAATCGCCAAGCGAGCTTCACCCGCCTTTAAAATTTTGCACAACCATAACAGATTATCGGAGGAATTGCCCAAACTTTCAATTATTGATTTCATCACCACATCAAAAACAGCTATAAGGAGAACGTCCAGACCAATCTTCATATCAGGCAGCCTTGCAACGACAATAATACCAACACTGTCGGTCTGGCAGTCAATAGCTACGAGTCGAATATCATTTTCGGAGACTGTCCTACATTAGTTTCTTACCAAGAAGAACGACACAGTTTAGATTCAGAGCCACCATAAAAGTGACCACAGACTAGTCATTCCTGAATCCAATCCAATCGAATTTAAACTATAATACCAAAAATATTTGGTAGAATAATGATTGAGAAACAACTCCGATTGAATTTGTTGTTCCAGATTCGCCGTCCTCGCACTTGTTTGTCGAATCTCATACTCATGTCTGGAAAATGGAAATGGAAACCCTTAATTTATGCTGGGCTTGAAATGTAGGCATTACGAATACCTATCATGCGCGTCGAAAAGCGCCGCATGATACCAAGATGAACCTACTTAACTCATATCAACTTCGTTATGAATACATCCTATGAACGTTGACAGATTTTTAGCCCACATACTAATAATCAAATAATTAAAACTACAAATGGATATATGGAGAGAGGATGGCATAACAATAACCGTTTCGAAGCTGTCAGATTTGACATCACATCAATATGTGAAGTATAAAAATAGCTTGTAAAGCTATTATACTTTAAATGTATATGACGCACAAAAGATTGCAAGATTGCCGCAAGATTTGTCTGAAAGATTTATTTTATTTTATTTTTTATAATAATATTTAACCACATTACATTATCCAAATATACAAAATAGAGTTAACAGGAAGATTTAACGTAATCTTTTGATGTTTCATTTCTTCATTTCAAATAGAATAAAACACGGATGGTTCTATTATAACAAGGACCAGGGCGACCAAAAATGGCTCATTACAGCAACAATCATCCTGGGCACAAAACTTGTTATTTTCTCAGGGTGACAAAGAGATAGATCGACCAAAGTTCTTCTAATAATAGAATTATATGTGAGATATAATGAACAACAAGTATTAGGATATCACTTCGGCTTATTTAAACCTGTTACAAAGACAAATATCCGTAAGATTACTAGCACCGTTATACCAAGTTTAGCACGCGGCAGTAATATTGGTTACAAACCTTAGTATCTTCTATAGGTAATAAATTTAAAAAAAAAACGTAGCGTTTCATGACAATAAGCAAAAGACGTAAAAATATATCGGACTTAACCATTATCACAACAGTTTCACCTGAACCAATACTGAGAGAATTATGGCAGACAAATATTCTGAGCATAGTCATTGACGCCTTCTTGAAACTATAAAGTTGATAAATCAAAAATTCTCATAATATTTGATTTACATTTGAAGTAGAGTTTGAAAATACTGGACTTAATTATAATCAACTTGGCATCTTACGAGCTATTAGAAATACCAAGGCAATTACAGGAGAGTACTGGGAACAAAAACATGCTACATCAGTATTTTCATGATATTCGGTTTATTATTTGTAAAACCGAGTCCAAACAGTATCGGGCTTAACGATTATCAAATTTAATATCTGCTAGCAATTAGCATAAATGTGAAAATGTCGAATTTAATTATAATTTCATTGGTTTCCACCTATCGATACAGCCACTTGTGTTTTTTTAAGCGGCGATCACCTTGATTTGCTGACGAATACTTCGAGTAGTCAAGTAATCTAATAAAGCTTCTAGTAAAGCTTCTCAATCTGACGCTCGAGATCGTCATTAATCAACAAGTGCCTGCCAGTGAGTCTAACAATAGAATGCTTGCAAGCTCGCCGAACATAAGAAACTCACCTATATTCCCTTTATAGTATGCAGAGGGCTAGCCATTATAAGCACTAATAAGAGGGCATAAATTTATACAATTAAATATATGAATGTTTATGACATATGTAAAAAGGGTTTCCAACGTTTACATTTAAAAAACTTGATCTACTCGAGGAAAAATAGATGTCAGTATTCAAAGCATCGGTTTGCGATTTGTGTTTAAAGTTCTAAGGTAGGAATTCTATAAACGCCTATTGTTTTCTTTTACAATACAAAAATGGTGGTACACCAGTGTATTTCTATGCTTAAATTAGACGGCACGCCAAACGAACATTGCAAATTTTAATAAATATGTGAAGTGATCAAGGATACCACTTGTTTGGCAACTTTTCCGCAACTTCAAAGGAATTTACTACTCTTATGTCAAAATTTTAAAATTTACCATAATAACATTTTTCTCTTAATTGTTTGTAGTGTCAGACTCTCAAAATCGGCTTTATTTACGTTTTAAATTATACAGCAAATTGTTCTTCAATATTACAGCTATGATTCCTACGAATATATATTTAACAAACTAACATTATGCATATACTTATTATTATACTCACATTGCAATACAACATATTAACGTTATTAAGCGATATTTTATTAATTTCGCATACAGCCAAATAAAACGGAAACGAAAATCAAGGGAAACAAACACTCCTCAACACTTTTGATAGCGTATTATGACACTTTACAACACTTTTCAGAAGTAAGGAATACCAAACATGAATTAAATCGGATACCAAACACGAACTGCTAAACCCAAGATACAGATATTGTTGATATGAGAAATAAAATCATAGTAAAAGAAATCGAAAATAGCTCGTCTAGATTTGTAATTAACTGAAAAACGAAAGTTTAATAATAGTAAAGACGGTCATACACAAATTTTTTAAAAATGAATTATTATGTATACATTTAAAAGAACAAAACAAAAACGATATATTATTTTAAATAAAATTTGAATGTTTTAATAGTAAACTCAAACAAAAAAAAAAAAACGAACAAATATAAAGTGAAAAATATTTTGAATATAATATTCAGATGTGGATTATTTGAAAATTATATTGGTTATAACTAGCTACTACTTTGAAATTAAGTCAAATTTATTACAATGATTCGCTTTAAATTCTCCGTATGTTGATCTTTGAACACTAGAGGAAATTCATTTTTTGCCATTTTGCACCTTTTCGACAAAAATTTTGGTAGTAAAAAGCCGAAATGCTTCGCTTGTCAAAATGTAATATTTTGTTATACATCGGGGACCATTTGCCCGTCATCTAGTAATAGAAAGGTGAAATATTCTGCTTGTCAAAATGTAATATTTTATTGTACATCAGGCGCAAATTTGTGAAGAAACTAGTAACTTGCCTTGTAAAGATGATTACCTTTCATATTGGCCCTGGATGTTCAACTATATTACCATCTGAGAACCAGTGCTGGCTCTGCAAAAAAATGCGTTTTCTTTTTCATTTTGCAATCTTCCGACAAAAATTGTTAACTTTACTTGCCTACATAAAGGACACCGCTCAAAATTGAACTGAAAGATTATACTTGTCAAATTGAAATAAAGCATCATATCGCAAGAGACTTCTGGCGAATTTTCTAAGAAGTTTTGATTTCGATCATAACCCCTGGTTTTTGGTCGATTTTGCTGTCCTCTTCACTAAGAAATATTTGCCATCCATAGGAAGTTAATGCTGAATAAGTTATGTTCACATTCGGACAGTAGATTCGAAGTAAAATTATTATAATTGTTGCAGAATGTTCCACACTGAGATTTTTATCGATAAGGTATGAAGGATTTACGATGTCACATCAGGAAGGTCATATTGGGGTTTCCTCCATTTAACATTGAGATCCAGTTTCATTTTCTCTCTCCCTTGGTTCCTCTTTATTTCCTCTCTTTATTTCTCTCACCTACCACTCTTAATGCATTTGCATTGAACCTCTGAATCGGTGGCGGACAAATTATAGGCCAAGATTGCCTTCATTACAGGAAGTAACATTTCTGGGCGAATATGGGAGGCTGTCCTCTTTTTATGCACAGAACACTAAGTGGATTTTATGCCCTAAGATGCCAATCCCCCAGGAATTGAGTTGTTTTGGAGCACTCTTACAATTAGAGCCACCATGAGATTACGAGAGCGGTCTCAGAACTAGCAGACCTAACAAAGAAGACACAAAAATGTTGGGAAACATTTTTTTATTTTTCAACATAATCTTTTAAATCGTTACACTTTTTCCAACGATATTTCATAGCTTCTATATAAGATTAGTGAAACTCCTTAAAATAACCGACAACCGCAGACTTCACCTCTTCATTGTTGGCAAATCTTTCACTACCGAGCTATTTTTTCAAGCTTGGAAATAGAAAATAGTCCGAGGGAGCTAAATCTGGCGTATAAGGTGCGTGGTGAATCAGTTCAAACTTTAATTCATTAATTATGACCATCGCAATAATGGATATATGAACTGACGCGTTGATTGGATGAAACAACACTTTCTTTTTCGACAAATGCGGCATTTTTCCCATAATTTCATCACTTAAACGCTGCAATAAATCAGCATAATATTCGCCGTTGATGGTTTTTCCCTTCTGAAAACAATCAATGTACGATGGACACCACTTTTCGAAATGCATATTATTTCAGCTAGCTCACGAATCTTCAGCAGACGATCACCCTTTACCATTTTATTGATTTTCTTAATCGTTTTTGGCGTGGAAACCTCAATTGGTCGGTATTCTGCGGTATTCGCCTTGGCACCTCGTATGGCCTCGTTTAAACTCTGCCACCATATATATTATAGTCGTAAACGAAAAAGAAGACTAACGCCCTCGTAATTAACTCTACATGGTGTCACTGGACCTTATACTTTCGGACGAATCACCCCCTTTTTATGCAAATAAAGAGATGGTACAGACAAATGGATGTCACGATAGCACTTGGTTTTATGTGGATGGAAGGTCGAGCTGACCGATGGAGGCGCCAGCCCTTTCAAGATCTCTGTCTAATATTTCCGAACCGTTTCTTTTACATGTCGTGTGTAAAACTCGTGTTAAATTTGCCTAACCGAAACATTCTGATTTAGTTAAGTTTATTATATACGAAAAATATAATCGAAAGGTATAAAATAATATATGCGCAATTTATAATTAATTAAAGAATTGCTAAATAATTGCATACCAGAATTAGAATTAAATTTAAAAAAGGTCAAATCCACTTGGCAATGAATTTAAAATAGTCGATTTCTAGAGCAGGGTTTGTCATTTGGATGCCAAACGAATTCACTGTGTAGGTTGGCATTCCAGTGGCCTTTATTTATCAAGCATGTGCGAAAGCGTTGGTTTTCATTTGGTGCTCACTGATCCCTAATATTATCAGTTTCGCCTCCATTTTGGCGAATTGATTTTTTTTCTTTTTTTCCTCTTTAAGAGAACTGATGTGCTTCCAATAGACAAAACTTTATCCAGATTATAACTCTCTTGGTACGCATCTGTGGAGCTTAGCCAGCTACCGAAGTTCAATCGTTTGATTGTTTTCTCATCCCATAGCGTCCATACATTCATCCCCACGATGCCCTTCGATACTGGAATCTTCTTCGTTTGCTATTTGTTTATTGTCTTTATCAGCTGAGATACTTTGCCTTAATTGAACTAAAAGGTTACAGCCCCAAACTGAAATCGAAGGCAATTTGAATGTTGTTGTATGATTGTTTATTCAATTAGAGGCAGAAGCAACAAATCAATTTGAGAACAGAGAAGCGTTAATTAAAATCGGTATTATTCGAAATAAATCTGAGATATGCATATCAAGGTTTTTTTTAGGGAAATTACTCAATCTAAAATTTTATACTAAGTTAGCATCTGAAAAATATATACCAAATTAAATCGTTGCTTAACTTCAGTTCTACAATCCTTATCTAAAGAAATGGCGCAAATACGAAGCGCTCACTTAAGTTTTAAGTCAATAATCAATAGTTCATCCGCTTCAGAGCAATTCCTAAAAGTCAGGAGCGCAGATATTCCTTCAAATTTTAATAGGGACATCGTTTAGGTGCTTCATTCTTTACTAAATTGTCGCCTTAATCCTCAATTATCTCCAGCCGCTCATAATAGAAGTCCAAGCCTTTTGATATTCTGTGCTCCTTCTTGCATTCGTATTAGGTATTTCCAGAATCGCTCTCTGCTGAAACTTAAGGATTAGGGACATGTGTATTGCTGAATTTATCGCCAAAGGACTATACCAAAACATCCGTGGATCCATTGCAATTTTGTTAAGAAAAATAAAAAAGAACAATTAAAAAATAAATAGCAAGGAATGTAAATACACTATGTAAGATAAAATTAATAGGATATGTATCGAAAAAGGAAAGGGACAAAGTTTTAATATCTCGGCCAATTGCCTGGGATCTGCTCATTCTATATTGAAGAGCAAAGTAGCCGCTCCCGAGATGTCTTACAACATCTCTTACCTCTTCATGTCCACAGTCGTATCATTTATTTATTCAATTTTTGATGCAGAGATCAAATTTCGGAATAAACGGTAATGCATAGACAAATAGGTAAAACCACTTATATAGGCGAACCAAGTTTGCCTGATCTGAAGCCATTTTCGATGTTAGTAAAGCCACGTATTCAATGTTCTCGTCTTCGTAGACTACATTGCGTTATTTACTCTAACAGCCATACATAAATAGACACACACACATTAGTAGAAATGTGTTACCCTCAATAAGGCACATCAAGCAGCCATTACAAATATCCTCTCAATATATTATCAGTTACTTACATATCACTTCTAAGTGTCCACTTATTCTGAAAACCCGGACATTCAAGTTTACTACATAGATGACTTCTGACCAAAAGCAATTGCAAATATATAAAGTTGTAAGGATGTATTGTCAGAAGGACAGTGTCTGTTACCATCCCAAATGTAGGAATATCCGTCTAAAGAAATACTATTTTTGTAAAGTCTTAAAGACAAGCTCAGTCAATGGTGCCCTTGGCAGATCCCAACGCCCTACGTACCTAATCTGATTGCCTCCAGAATAACGTTCTACATATTTCTGGAAAAGTTGAATTCCACAATTAATCACAATTATTCATCCATACTGATTTTAAGTGTAATCATTACCATTTTCTAATACTTAATTTCAGTAGAATTCATAAACCAAAAATTGTTGAAATCGAAGTAAATTTTTTATGTCAAAAATTTACCCAGATATTGACTATGAAACAAGCAGAATATATTCCAAAAATTGCTGAAATCGGAGGAGGTTGACCTGAAACTGTATTTTTTGTGTCCAAAATTTATGATTCTGCTCAAAGACTCACTATTGTATTGAATTACAAGTATGCAGTTTAACTGAAAGAACAACATATACTCCCATCAATTTCATATTTTCGCCTGTTATCAAAATATTATAATGCGACGTCTCTGTTCGTTTCTTGATAGAGATACGAATTCCCCCAACCATCCTATAAAGATTGTCTTCTTTCAAGACATGAAAACGTTTCAGTTTGAGATGCCACAGAAACTAAATTTCGAATCAGTCATCTCGTGTGCGTTCTTCAATCAACTTCGGTGGCTCAATTCGAAGCGAAAACTCGAAAACGAAACGTTTTTATAATCACATTTAAAGAAACCCTCTTAAAAGGCTGATGCCTTCACTGATCACACAGATCGGTTTCTTAACGAAACAGTGACAATAGCAGCAACAGTAATAAGAGCAGCAGCAACAGTTCCTTTTGGCGATAATAATTTGGACTGATAAGTGGAATCGTTCGTCGATGGTGTGGTGTCTTAGTTAAACCAATCTCATAGGGGCGCGTTATCAGAAAAACTGCTTTATTTGAAAGTAAAATAAAATCAGAAAACAAAAAAGCAAAAACTCAGGACAAAGAGTTCTTATGTAAAATATTTTCTAGAAATTTTTTCAACTAAAACAATAAGCAACAGATTTAAACATCGCTTCTAGCAACTACAAAACGCTTAATTGAAATGCTGACTAAACGTTCATCACTGTACTTGTGGTATCTGCTCGCCACTGTCTGTGCTCTAGTTAATATTGCCAATGGATGCACTCGTGCTCCAACACATCTGCCACATGGTCGACGCACACGCGGCGATAATGGATACAAATTAATTGTCGCTGATGGTCCCAATGGCTATGTGCCCGGAAAAGCTTATAACAGTAAGTATAGCAGTATGGGAGTGGGAGTGTAACACCGTGGGTCGTAAAATAAATGCAATTTCTGTCGACGGCTCGAAATAAACGCGCAATTAAGTCCAAGAGCGATTGCAGTCAAGTTTATTATCATCTTTTAAGACAACAAGTCGAAAGAAAAGAATTCCATAACTGCAATTAAAAGAAGTTTCCTTTTTGCAAATAAGCTGCTTCACATTGATCTCTACGACAAAATGCATATTATTTTCAGGGAAAATATATATATATATTTTCGTATATATATATATATATAACTACGAAAAGTATTACATTGTTTGTAGCAAAGTTGACGTATTTCCTTAAGGGAACATTATTAGTTAATTATTCGGAAAAAAAGTTAGTTCTCTGTGTACAAAAAAATCATCATATTTTCTTTTTAGGTGCCAGTGCAGTTTTCCCTTAAGAAATTTTTAAATTTTTCAACAAAATTATGTTAATTAAATACATTTTCTGTAACTCCAAATTTTTCGTAGAAATTGTAAAAATATCCTGTTCCGGAAAATTTCTATTGATTACTTCTGTCGTTCAAAAAATGATTTAACTTTAAGTACCCTTCCTTTCATTATGTAAAGTAGCAAAAGTCATTGTTAAAACTCCTTTTTGAAGGAATTTTGGTATCCTTTCCGTCTGAAAATTAGTGTTTTTACTTTGTGAAAGGTTAAATCTATCCATTAGGAAAAGCTTTCTTTTAGTAAAGTAACAAAGTTTCACAATCAAATTTTGCTAAGATTTTTACTCTATTTTCTCTAGTATATTAAACATGCTTTCATTGCACCATAAAACATTATTTTGGGGAAATTTCACATACATTCTGTGAAAATAGTACATTCACATTGTATCACCTTCAAAGTAATATCTGCTGAATAGATAGATGACACAACCAGCTATCGCTACTTGCACGGCAGTCAGTTAGATGTGTTTTCGAGTAATCGACAACTCTAGTAAATGTTTCTCAAAGCGACGTTCAGCGTCCTCGTTAAACCATAAGTGGTCCCATCAATACGATATAATGCGTCTAAGCTCACTGAATGTGAGAAGCTCTCTCATATCTCATCCATGGATTGCAAGGGAATTTCTTTTTGTGTTTTATGCCAATGAATAAACCAGAAATTTGTTCACAATGTGAGATGGGTGCCTTATCAAGGTTCAAAATCCGTTAGATTTCTTTTTACTAATCCTTTCTCATTTGACGACAAACAAAGTTCAGCTGAGTACGTTGAGGGCCGACCAAACCTCCCATCGTATCTCGACGGCTTTCGCAAGTGATTCGGCTCATGAAGTGAATTTCCAATAAAAAATTTGAGACAAATTCTTTGTTCGATATTTTTACCCATCGTAAAAATCGTAAAACACACCTGGGATGAACTGACAAGATCAAGTAAGTATAGGAAACAGTTATGCCAACTTAGCGGTAAAAATAATTTTAATAATAATGCCTTCAAGCTGGAGAATCTTGGTTTTATTACATAAGTAATTAGTTTTCCGTAGGAATGTTTGTATTTTTCATCAAACAAAAAAGTTGGACAATTTTCATTTTGAACATTTTTAATATTGCTATTTTAAATTAACACAATTTCCATAAAATGTAAACTTCAGCTAAGAAGTACTGCCTTTTCTTCATTACAAAAGATTGCCACTTTCCATTATGGAAGCATTTTTTTTTCAATTAGTAAAATTTGGGACTGTCAAGCATGTGTAATTTTGTATTGATTCGCTCCATCTTTGAATCTCCAGTTCGATTAATTTAACGTTTTTTTTAGACCGTTTGCACCGCGACCTTGACTCGCTTCAATGGTTCAAGTTAATCTAATATTTGTTGCCACATAAACTAATATAGCTAAGGACAAATTAATTGTGACTAGATCAAACCATTATGTCCTCTGTTCACAAAAACCGATCCTAGTGTATGTACCAAATGTCGCGTTACCAGTATTTTACCTATCGCTTATATGATTCTGCTGAATATAATGTATGAAAGACTATAGTCTACTCTAGCTGATCTAATTGAACCAAATATTCACACAACAGTAAATTCTGAAATAGACTTAAGAAACTTAGACTTAGAAATTTAAATGTATCATACGCCATATTTCGTAATAGACTTATCTCTCATATGCAGTTGACGTAGATGAATATTCTTTTACATCTTAATGCTTGCATTTACGAGTGATATTTGTTAATTATTGGTTCATTTATTGGTTGATATTAAATATATGATTTTATGTGATCAATTATTACTTTTGCACTTTAATTTGAGCGTCATAGGTTTTAGTTATAGTTCCTAGTTAATTTTATGTTCTATTCTAAGTTATATTTTGTTTTTGTTTTTCAATTCAAGTAGTATTTATTTTATGAATTTTGTAATTTGCTTTATATTGGCCAAAAGGCTTCAAATTACAAGACTGGTCAATAAAATAAAATAAAAACCAGATCCATCTTTCCGTCAACTACAAAGTCTGATGCGCACAAACTGTATGAAGCTTTATTGTTTTGAGACACCGACTCACGAAGTCTTCAACAAAGATAGACAAAAATCTTACATTTTACACCAAAAGAGGATGCAGGCAAGACGACAGACTATGTTCAACATACTGTTGGAGATGATTATGAAGAAAGACGCAATCACGCAACTGGTAACATCTTTAGCAAAAGCCATATATTATTTGCCATATTTTATTGCACATCGGTGGCGAATGTCTACGTCATTGACAGAAAACTGCGAGAAGTTACCGCAGCCTTCTCAAGCATTGGCAAGGAGTTAGACAAAATTGGCAAAACAAAGTTATTTGTTTCAGATGCTAACGTTGACTACTATAACTATACAGTGGTGGATGAATCCATCTCCCTCGGGTCAGCTGTGAATAAAACTAATGCTGCCAGCCTAGAGATTAAGAGAAGAGTATTGCTTGCAAATTGATGTTGCTATGGCAGGCAGTATAACAAAACCCTCTTTACAACAAACAAAAATTCAACTGTACCAGAGATTGGTTCTAACTGTCTTGCTGTATAGAGCAGGCACAAGCAAATGAATCAGTACCGGAAGTTTTCAATAGAAAAATACATAAAGCCATCGTCCTTAAGAGATTATCCGCGTCGCGCGCTCTGAGCTATATAGGTATACCGACATCGACGTGATTAATCGATTAAAATATAGAGTTTGCGTTGGCTGAGTCAGGTCGTGGGGATGGACGCAAACGCTTTATCACAAAATATTTTCGAGAACGAACTCGAAGAGGACGCACAAAACTCCGTAAGGGCCAGGCTTTTGAAATACTATCAAATTTTAGTATGAAGAATTGGTGAAGAAGTGCAGAAGCGGAAACGCTTGAGACTATTTTTTACGTGTGGTGTTTAATAGACATTTATAACCGCCATCTAGGTAAAAAAGCAAGATCAAACCGCTTAGAATGACGGTTATTTGTGACGTAAAGCCCTCAACCGATTTTCAAATTTTTCCGACACTACATTTTGGAGAAGACTGCCATTGAAAATGAGTATATCGAAATAAAATGTCAATCAATTTTAAATAAATTGAACTTGAGGAATTCACAAATGGTACTCAATTTCCCACATCTAATTATCAGTTACTTCAGCCAGCCTTAAACAACTTCATCAACCTTAAACAAATGTGGTGATAGCTTTGCCAAAATTCATGAAATAGGTCTATAAAATCTATAACGGTTGGTATTGAAATGAATTAAATTGAAAAGCTACTAAATATGACTTTTTGGCATTTGCTAATAGTTTGAATCTTACTTTAGACAGTGTAACTTTTCAAATAAGTGTCATTTTTTTTATCAGGAATTGTAACAATTTCTTTAGGAAATGAAATACTTTTTTCCTACATTTAAATCACTTTACAGAGACCGCAGTCTATATCTCCAGCAAGACAGTCTGTTAGAAAAGCAACAATCTTCTCTCAATGAAAAGCACTGGAAAAAAGTAGTTAGAAACGTAATTAAATACTTTAATATTATTTACTTCTCCAACATACATAATAAGGTTTAATTATAAACTTCATGAAAATTTATCTCTTTTTTTTTTGTTTATTTTATTGTCATAATGTACAAAACAGTATGTAACTAAACGTAAAATTATTGATTCCAGTTCTATAAAACCAAGCTCTTGGTTGCAGGCAAGCAAAGGAGATATTTCTCAGAAAAAAAAAAACGTAAAATAAAATAAAATTTTAAACATAAAATTAAGTTCACTTCAATAGTAAAGAACAATAATATAGAAAATACAGAATAAATGGTTGTATTTGGAATTGTAAATAGAAAATATAGGTCATTCCAACAAAGACTGTTCAAAAATGTATATTAGCTTGCCAAGATCGACTTTTTTATGTTACAACTTATAGATAACGAGAAACAAATGTGTTATATTTAACAATATGCCATCGATGAAGCGGGGTTTCATCGTACAGTTTATACGATTAATATAAGAAATTTCATATCGATTGCCTAGTAATATATATAAATGCATTTTAATAGAAACTTGATATAAAAAAAAATAGTAAATATATATCCCAAACTGGAACGACAGTCGTATTGCAGGAACTTTCACAATTGCTACCAACGCTCATATATATCGTTACTTTAATGCGGCTGTCACCGTTGTCGTTTGTTTACATCTTTTAGTACTTCACAGTATAAAAATCATTTGAATAACAAAATATTTTCTTGCGGCAAAATTACGGTTTGCTGAAGTTAGTTTTCCTGCCGCCTTACAGTTGTCTCATTTATTCGGTGCGTATCAGTTTGGGATGCGCTTAATTAACAGTAGTTATAAAATAAAGAAAAAGGTTTCTATATTTTGTGCATCCCTTAGAAAACGATAAAACAAATGCAAACAAATATTTCCTAATATATATATAAATTCATTTCAGTTAATATATATATAGTTCTAACATATATAGAAATTCATTTTAGTTACTTGAATTTGACTCTACTTTAGACTTTGGTCGGGGTGTACATTGTTTAGGTTGCCTTTTCACGTTGCTGTTGCAGATGCGTGTATGAAGTTTAACCTCAGACTCACTGAAAAAGGACTTTGCGCACTTTGCGCATTTATAAATGCTGCATGAACGGCCTTTGCCTTTGGTCTGATCGTGGACTGAGTTATTAGATTTAGCAACTTTTCTAACTACTGTATTTGTAATAGCGCCTCCTTTGTAATCAGTGGCTGCTGTTCGTTGCACCACCAGCTGCGGAACATTTTTCGTATTTTGGCATCCAGAGATATGCGATTTTAAGAAATTTGCTCGCGAGAATCCACTTTTACAAATTTTACAGTGATAGGGATGTGAGTCACCCGTGTGTTTAATACGATGTACATAATACTTGTGTTCTGTGTTCGATCGCTGCTCGCAAAATTCGCAATAGAATATACGTTTTGCGGTCTTTGATATGCAGTTAAACATTACCAAATAGTGGTTAGTTGACTCCAGTAAAGGCTTTTTCTCAATTAATTTGCTGTTATAACAATTGGTATGCCAAACACTTATGAGATTGATCAAACGTTTGAAATCGGTCCAGGTTATATTTTCACTCAGGTTCAGATTAACTTGCGAATGAATCTGCTTCAGTAAAGCTGGTTCGGCCGGTAGTTTGGAAAAATTCCAGAGTCGAGGAAAAAGTTTACAAATATCTGAAAATTTCTTAGCTTTAGCACGCATTTCCTCAACTTCCTCCAAAGTGTAGAAATCCTCAACATCGGCTCTGTTAATAATTTGCAACTGCAATAGAGATAAATTAGGGAGTTAAATTATTGCTGATTTACATCGAATGATTAACGAATAAATAAGTGAATATGAAATTATTATCTTTGTACGATTGTTAATATATTGGGAAAATATGTGTTGGGATTTATATTAACAGTTTTTTTTTAAACAAAAATTTCTTGAAAACCATGATTGGAATATGAAGTCTTCTCGCATTCAGCAGTTCTGTGCATTCTATTTTTAGGCTTACTCAACGGGCCCTATAGTTTAACGATGATTCCGAACACTATTTTGAGAAGCTTTTAGTAGACCTATCGATTGCTCGACCATTCGAAGTGTCTACCACTTAAAGTATAATAGATGCTTGTGTCAGGAATCAAACCTACAATGATATATATGCACGGTAATCATGCGTTCCAATCATTGTGACACGACCTTTTTCATTATGTCAATCTAAATAAATTGTAATACCATAGACTAACAAATATATAACTATGAATATGAAATTACTAAAATGTAATTTAGTATCATAACAGTGAACTTACACCAACTTTTTTTAGCAATTCCAAATCTTTGGCCTCATCATAGTCTTCAACAATTTTCTCACCGGCGGTCTAAAAATGGAATGTAATAACCATAACGAAATTAGAAAATAAATCGTAAGTTTGTACGTTATTTGCAATATATTACCATTTCTCTGTTCTCTATGTTTTCTGGAACATCAGGAGTGTCTTCATTTGTCTAACGTTCAAAATAAAAGCTAGCAAAATTAGCTAATATACTATGAAAAATAATTTCCAAAAACTTACCATTTGTTCTAATAGATCGTCTATTATGTTCGTTTTAGGGTTGTTCCTCACATTTTCATTTGTTTTGGCATCATTAGCTTCTTCTTGTTTGGTATTTGTTGCAGTTTCTTTGCTTTCTAAATTATCTTCTGCATTTTGATTTGGTGTGATATCATTCATGCGCATCTGCTCTTCGCGTATATTGTTACCACTATTCGAGAGTGTAGATTCTAAAGTAATCTATAAATTAAAATCCATGTCATGATTTAAAACGAAAGTATGTTTATAAAAAAAGTTCGCTTCCCTTAGAAGCAGACACTAACAAATTATTTGAAATGTCGTTCCACACACTTTTCTGCACGAAAACTGTCTTTTCAATAACAAATGTATCTTTCCTATACAAAGTGCCTTCGCAGACAATTTTCTTTGCAGACAGAAAAAAAAACTTTTTGTATAGAATAGTATCTGGAAGGATACGTACTATTTTCAAAAATGGCCACATAATTTCAAAGACGGCTGAACATTCAGGCCTCAAAAAGTAGACCAATCTGAGAAAACACTGGGTAAAATATTAATGTCCTAATTAAAACAGAGCTACTTGGCTAATACCCACAGGCAATTTCATCTACAAATATTTAAAATTTATACAGCAATATTTACCTTTCCCAAATTCAAGTGTTCTGGAAGTCCCGTCTCATTTGTAGTGTTTTCTTTTTCCGGGGACTTGAGCATTTTCTTGGCAGCGCATGCTTCATCTGGAGCTGTTGTCGATGCACGTCTTTTACAAGGACGACGTCCATGCTTTCCACCCAGAGGTTTGGGCGAGATCTTTGAGATCATCAATTGCTTCGCATTACTTCCTACATGCGACTTTAAAGATAATGATGCGGCAGCATTCGCCATAGTTTCAGGCGTTGGTTGTTCCATTGGTTTGCTTAATGGTGGCTCCGGCGGTAAATGCTTCTCATTTTTGCCATCGTGGTCGACCATTACAGACGACTTTTGTGTGGTTTGATTAATGTCTTGTTCAGTCGCTGAAGAATTGTGCGAATTTACCAAAGGCGTCAATACTTGACTTTCGATATTTGGCAATACTTCAACATTCTCTATTTCAATTTTGGAGCGGAATCCTTTTTTTACCAGCGGCGACTTGACTAATTTCGCACTAGCCAATGAATTAACTTCAATCGATTTGAATATTTGTTTCTTGATAGTACGCATTCTCTGCAAGACTTCCTTTTTGCGTACCGAACGAGTGACGGCATAACTTTTGTAGTCAAGACCACCTTTTTTGGGTGTTTTCGAGCTAGGCACAACATCTATAGACGCTTGGCGTGCTCTTATTCGTGTAGAGATTGATGGAGCTTCTGTTTTTGTTGCAATTACAGAGTTGGGCAAACTATTTATGAGTGAGTTAGTGAGTTGAGATTGTTGCTGGCCAATAATCTGTTGCTGCAGCTGTTGCTGTTCAAAACTTTGTTCCGTGAAGTTTTGTTTACAGTAATTCGATCTATTTGCCGTAACATCAAGCATCATAAGATTATTATCTGCAGAGACTTTGCTAATCGTTATACCGCTGGGTAAATTGAAAATATTGGCAAGATTTTCTCTTTCTGCATTACTTAGATGGAAGCTTTTCGTTGACGAAGTTTGTTGTTTGGTGGAAGAATCTGTAAGACTTGTGGCATGGACAGGTAAATGATTTTTTGTGGACGGTGTATAACGCTGCAGCTTAACCTCCAAATTGCGCGTCTTTTGTGGGGTCATATGTGGCGGCTTGATAAACGCCTTTGGCGAGATATGAGCTTCATTTCTCGGCTTTTTAGGAGGGGACACTTTGGCATTTTTTGATGTTTCTGTGGAATTGGGCGAAATTATTTTATTTACATTAAGTTTCAAGTTCGAAGGAGATTTTGTACAAATCTTGTTTCGTGGAGATCTTTGCACCGAGTTACTGTCATTTTTCTCTGCTGTTTTCTCTAGCGTCTTAGGACTTTGTGTCGAAAACAATTCCTCTAATTTCATGGGAGTCTTCTCGCCGCGATCGGTGTTAATACCAATTCTTACAAAAGTTTCAATTCCCCTTTCGATCATACGTTTAAATGGCGAAAATACGGGCAGCGGGGGAGAGTTAGATTTTGCCGGTGAATTCTCTTCATTTTCAGCAGATGTGTTGAGTCTATTGGATGATTTGTAAATCTGAGTTTGTTTTTGCTGCAAGATCGCTTGATGACTACCTTTAATTAATTGAGTTGCAGCTTTTTGCTGCCGTGTACAATTTGATTGTTTTTTATTGGTTAATCTGAGTGCCAGAACATTGGGCTCCCTTAAAACATTTTCTAAAACTTTCACCGGTTTTCCTTGAATATGTCTGGCCTTCCGATTAGTTTTACTGTATTTACAGAAGCAAGTTTCTTCGAATGAAGCTTCTGTTTTTATTTGGCCTAAAGATGTGTTATTTTTAGGAGATTTCTTCACAGAAGTTTTACAGGATGCTGTCGTTTTGTCTAGGTTTTGACGTCTGGTACTTTTAGGTTCAACTTTGCTTTGAAATGTCGATTCTCGACAAATAGTATCACGTGCGGGTTTGTCTCCGTTGGCATTAAGCATATTGGTACGCTCTTCACCTAAAACCAATTCCAAATCCTTGGCAAAATCATTGCTAGTTTTCTGAGAGGTGTCTTCGCCCAGAGGTACCTGTGATCTTGGCGTGTTGGTTAATAATTTTTTAGGCGTCTTTATTTCGTTCAGACTTTGTAGACTAGGACTTTCTTCGTTTTCATCTTCATGTAAAGTTTCTTGGTTAATAGTGTCTGGAACTTCCTCCTCAAGCAATGTAAACAAATCCGCATTATCTTCACCTAAAGCCTTCTCCAGGGCCTTGGCAATTTCTTTGTTTAGGATATTTTCGAAATCATCTATATCTTCCTCGTCTTCCTCCTGCTGGGTTTCAGCATTTTCTTTGTTCTCAGTAGTTTCTTTGAAATTGGAATCGTTGTCGCCTTTCGATGCCTGAGTAGCAATTGATTTTTCCTTTTCTTTTAGTGGCACGAGTTCATCATGAATCATCGGCCTATCGCTTTCCTTGACTGTACAAATATTCTCCGATTTTTCTGTTACATTGAGGCCTACTAACGAATCATCGAGATCTCTATCCATGGTTACTTCTCGCCGAATGTTGGATGTTTCCAAGTCTATATTTTTGTCTTTTCGGACTTTCTTTTCTGTCATTTTTATTGTATCTTCAGCGGCAACATGGCTTATATTTATGCCGTTTAATGACTCATGGAAATCTATATCCTTGGATACTTCTCGATGGATATTTGAAGTATATAAGGATTTAATATTGTCAATTGGTACTTCGTTTTTTTTGTTTTTGGCTGTCTCCGCATTTTGGCCAACATTTAGCCTGTTGAATGAAGCGTTGAGTTCCATATTCATGGGTAATTTCCGTTGTATATTTGAAGTGCTCAAGATTTCATCTTTGTCAATTGTCGATTCACATTCTTTGCTTTTGGATACCTCTTCCTCATCCTGATTCACATTCAGACTGTATAACGATTTGTCTAGCGGCTGGTCACCATATGTGGATGTTTCCAACTGATTGATGAGAGTATCTAGGTCTTCTTCATCATCCAAATCCTTGCTCAACAAGGATTCCAATAAAAACTTCTTGGATTTGCATCTGGTTTCCTTATTTTCCTCATACATTCTAGTAGATGACTGATCTTCAGATAAACCTTCCTCAAATTTATCAGCTTCTACTTCTTTTTCCTCTTCACTTGGCGATACGGCAGCCTTATGAAGACTTTCCTGAGCTTTTGTGGACTTGGGAGTCATTTCAATGTCTGATTTTTTATCTTTTTCCCTAGAAGACACTACAGTTTTCTCCTGCCTAATCTTGGAGGTCATTTCAGAGTCTGATTCTTGTTCAGTTTTCTCAGTGGACACGACGATTTTCTGCGGCCTTTCCCGAGTCTTCTCAATCTTAGGGATCATTCCAGAGCCTGATTCTTCATTCTTCTTTCCAGGGGACACGACAGCTTTCTGTAATCTTTCCGGAGTCGTTTTAGTTGTGGGAGGAATATCAATATGTAATACATTTTTCCCCTCCATAGGTGTTTTGACGAGGCTTAGTGGTCTTACCGGCGTGTTTCCCGTCTTAGGAGTCATTTCTTTTATCACTCTGCCAGATGTAGGTGTAGAATTGAAGTCTCTTTCAGATTTATTTTCCTCGTAACCACCGTTAGCGGACGGCTTTTTACGCATCGATGGTGTCCTTATGGATTTCGGAGTTACATTTGTTAGCTTCCCGCTGATTTCCGCAGATTTTGGAGTTAGCTTGTCTGGATTGGTAAAAGTGGTCTTTGCGGTCTTCGGAGTCGCAGATTCAGTTTTTTTGAAATTCTGTTTTGATTTTGGTGTACTATGGTCGGAGATTGGAGAACTTGTTGCCTCTTTTGGGGTGTTTTTATAAGAAATTTCGGTAGCCTTCGCCTTTTCTGGGCTTACAGACTTCTTTTCTTTTAAGCCAATTTTTGTTCTTGGCATTTTTGTCACCTTAGGTGTGATTGTGCGTTGATTTTTCAGGGTTTTGTTGGCTTTTGAAATATTTTTTGTCGATTTTGGAGTACATAAGATTTCCCTTTGGCTGCTTGTATCGTCCTCTTCTGTCCCAAGACTTATATTAATGCTTGTTTTCCCCACAATTTGCTCTGCTCTATTTGTTTTAGTAATTCCTGGCCTATATTTAAATTTCTCATCGAGTTGCCCAGAACTTGCGCAATTTGAATCTTTTTTATGATTTGCATTTACTTTAGTGCTGTTACTCTCCGCATTATTTTCAATCCTCTTCGCCGTTTTATGCGTGTTTTTGGCTTGTTCTAGATCCTTGCAGCACTGTGCTGCTTGTGGCAAATTTTTATAGTTTTCGTTGTTTTTGTTTCCTTCAGGAATTCCTTTGGGAATTTGGCTTCCCGCAGTTCCTTCCTTTCTGGTTGGAAATTTAGACAATTCCGTGTTTTGTTCCAGTTTCATAGAAGCCTTTAGGGATTTTTCAAAAATTGCGTCCTCGATACTTTTGTTTTCTTCGGGCCTCTCTGTTAAACTATTTCTTTCCAAAGTTTCACTCCTTGTCTTTGAAACTGTAGGAGTTTTCAGATTTGTTTCCAATTTTTTACATGATTTCGGGGCCTTTACTGCATTTTTGTTAGATTCATTAGTTACATTATTTTCTTTGTGACCTTCATCCTCAGTTTTTAGACAATCGTTCCAATCACTTTCATCCATATCTAAACTGGCCATGCACTTAAGTTGTGCATAAGGCAATCGAGATCTTTCAGTCTGTTGCTTCGTATCACTTTTCGGTTGTACCTGACTACCGTTTTCTTTCATATCGTTAATATCATCGTCATCCGCCAGGCATTGCTTAAGAATACTAGCATTTAGGCTAATGTCATCCATCTCCTCAATATCCTCCGCCATCTCTTCCAATATTCTGCGATTTTCTTGCGACTTCGGAATCTTTTCTTCGTTTTCTTCTGCCTGGTTTAACACTAAGCCATCTTCAATATTGTCCAATGAAATGTCAAAAGAGTCTAATAAACCACTTAGAAGCCTTTTTAGTCCAGTAGATTTAGGCGATTTGTAATTTCCGAAAATATTTGCGGTATCCTCAGCAAGTGTAGCATTTAGTGTATCTTCGCTAGGGCCCATTGTCGTATTATTTCCTCTCTCAATTTGTTCATTCGGTTTATATTTTTCCGCAGCGCTCTCAATAGACTCTTTACCATCCTCTAGACATTTTTGACGCTCCTCCTTTGTGTCCATGTCCAAATCCATTTTTATGTGTTTAATCAAAGTGCTATTCATATCTAAGTCATCCTCATCCTCGGTGTCATTTACATCCATTGCACAATCCTGTGCTGTACCGTGTTCTGTGAGATATAACGTTTCTTTGACCACAGTTAGACTTTCCTTTGCAGACAAGTCACAATTCTGTTTGTCAGTTTTCACCTTACAGTTCTTGTTGTCGTTTTCTTCTTCACATATCACTTTTTCAGTTTCTCCTTCATCACCAACTTGTTTGTCCGCAAGTGTTTCATCTAAATTCTCTACAAAATTCAGCGAAATATCACAATCACCCAAAGCGTTCAATATGGACATATTTGCCTCTAACTTCTGCTTCTTCCCCACTTCCTTAAAGCGTTCATCATAATTCAATACCGTCTCTTCACTTTCATACATTGTCCGATTCACCAGCTCCTCTACCGCATACACCTGCACTTCTGCGTCTTTAGCTTGAAATTGGTACTCGTCCATATGTTCCTGATGCAAATGCCTTATAAAAGCGTGTAAACGGGTAAATAACTCTGAGCAACGCGAGCAAGACATGGCGAAGGCATTCCGTTTAGGTGCCACCATAACTTCTCCACATTTTTGAAAGTCCGAGTCTTGGATCATTGAAATATTTGTTTGTGGCAAGATAGACATTTTCACAATAATACGAAACCAGCCTTTAAGTAAAAACAATTTATAGTAATTCAGTACAGGTTTTTCTGTTTGTGCTGTGGGCACCCAAAGAACCGTGCGTACGCAGAGTTTTTCAAAAATGAAAGCGCTTCCCTAAAATTCACCTCTAGGCGCCAGAAAATGGTGAGTTTCGAGGTGTAGCCATACAAGTACAGATTCCACAGTTGCCAGATACTACAGGTAACGATAGGGCGAATGCTGCCACAAGAAACGACATGGCAAATGAAAATTGAATGATAAATGTGAAAAGAGTTTCAGAAGTTTTAAAAGGGATGACACATCATCCGACTGACCTGACAGATTTAATCCTACTTGTCATAATTCACTTAAATTTTCGTATTAAATGTAACAAGTAAAATAAAATCCGTCAGATAGATCCATTTTTTCTACATTCCCTTTATAGCTTATTCAGATTATTGAACATGACCCATTATGTTTATTTGTTACTTCAGGGGAATACGATAATGTGAAATATGGTCGAATACGCCGTAAATTAGGTTAAATATGCACATTTTATGGTATTTTTAGAAATAACTTTTAGCCGTTTTCTACAAACTAAAAATTAAAAAAAAACCCCGATATATTAATTTATTTACCTGATTATAGCAACATTTTCAAAATACAATATAAATTCATTTTAAAAATTCTTTAGATTTTTAATGATTTCTCCTACGGCGCTAATTTTAAAAAAAAGTTGACAAATTATTTTTAAAACTCGATCCTGAGGCGCTGTTTTTTAAAAAATTATAAAATTATTTTAAATTACTATTCCTACTTCCATTTTTTACTATTTTTTATTTTTTTAATAATTTTCTGTCCTCATTTTAGTTTTCTACAGGTCTGAAAAGTTATTTGCACTATTCTGAATTCATTTAATTAATTATTTAAAAAATTTAGAACTCGACAATTTTCTAAAGAAAAAAAAATAAAAGATGGGAAGATTTTAACAAAAAAACTTAGCTTACGATGCCGTTTTCTAACATTGCTTTCTCTACTGCGGCAGCAATTTTCATTAAAAACTATTTGTTAAAAAATTATTTTAAAAAAATTCCACTACATTAAATATTTTTTCCCTTGCGATTGCCATTTTCAACAAAACAGGGATTAATTCGAAAGAATTAAACCTTGCTTTGAATTCAATTGTTCTTTGGTGTAAATTAAAACTAAATCAAAAAAAAAAAAAATCAACAACTTAAAGAAAAATAGGAAATAAATCAGCATAATTGCTGACTTATCACTTTTTTTCACGAATATTTATATAAATTTCGTGTATGCCGAATTTCGCTTGCACACTTTTTTTTAGTTTTTTATATGGGTGGAGGGAATGACAAAAGACACATTAAAAGTTAGTGTTCATTAGATTGCACGATAATCGATTTTTTAGAAAGAATAGAAGCAGAATATAAGAAATTTGCACATTTCGTCAATTATATTGAACTGCCACTAAAATTTAATGTAAGAGTAGACGGGGAGAAACTTTCTAATTCCCAAAGTTAGATTCGAAAGTTAAAAGTTTTTAAACATAGGATATCTGTCGCGAACTACTTTTTTTATTTGGAAATGTTTTCTTGTTTCCTGATGTAGTGGAAAATATCCGTCTGTATTGCAACCAAATAATGCCGCGATTACGCTATTCGATTCCGCGAAATCTCAACAAAACTTTTGGTTTCTACCATTGAAAACACATGTTTTCTTAGATTCGTTAATCACCTACATATATATGATTATTTTATTCTTTACGCGTTTAAAATTTGCATAAATTGGTTTAAGTCGATTTTTTATGCAAGCAAAACTTTAAACTATTTAAGAGACGAAACTTTACTTCCAATTTGGATCAAATTTTAGGAAGTCTTGGGGATCAAAGAAATTATGTGAGCGAATTACATTCACAAAAAGGAATAAAACTAACTGAACTGCAAGACTTCGTTCAATATATGAAGCAATCATCTTGTGGGAAAAGGACCCTGCTATTGTTTTATCAATTTTTATTACGAATGTCTTAATTTATAAATGAAATATATTTTTCATACCGGTTCCTCTAACATCGCGGTTATTTTACGTCCAACTAATTTCATATATATTCTGTACTTGGTTAAAATTTTTCTGCATTCTTTTTTTTGTCAACAGTTCTCCTCTTAGGTTCTCGTACGCACAGCAAAGTTCAACATTTCACTCATTTTTCTATTACGGCTGAGGCTCACATCGGTGGACGTCGCCCAATTCCCGCCAATCCAAAACGTGTGGGACGTTTCCAATTATTCAGTGATTCTTTAACAAAATTCAGCGATCGCTGTGTGAATACTGTTGCTGAAGCCGATGATTTACCGAAAACCGAAATTCAAGTAATGTGGGTAGCACCGGAAGCTGGTTCGGGCTGCGTATCCCTTTCGGCTATGGTATACGAAGGTCCACGTTCTTGGTACTCCGATGACGGTCAGTTGACGCAAATGATATGTGAAAAGAAACCAGATCACACAACTGTGCAGAAAGAGTGTTGTGCTTGTGATGAAGCCAAATATAACGTAAGTAGCTACGATCAAGATTTACTATTTACATCTGACGGAATTTAGTCTTTAAAATCTTTTGTATATTTCTTATGGTTTGAATTTTTGAAAATCCAAGTTGCAGTCGAATAGATGTTTCTACCTATTCAAGCACGGCATTATACTTGTATAAGAAAAACGTTACAATAAAACATTCGGTTATTAGATTTCGATAAAATCTCGTTTTCCTCTATCACTACACAATTCTTTCTGATAGCAAGGCTTCTGATACTTGTATATCTTTCATCTGTTTACATTACATTGCGTTGCATTTAAACGTAAGAATAAAATATTGGAATGAATGAGCAATTTGTTCGATCGCAAACCAGAAACATCACTATGATTTCTTGCTAGAATACACTGAATTTAATTTTTATCCGTAAAATTCCCTCTTGATTTCCCCTTCACAGTTCGTTTTTGAAGGCATTTGGTCCAACGAAACTCATCCCAAAGATTATCCCTTTGCTGTGTGGCTTACTCATTTTTCCGACATCGTGGGAGCTTCTCACGAAACAAATTTCTCATTCTGGGGTGAAAATCATATCTCTACCGATGGTTTTAAGTCTTTGGCAGAATTTGGCTCTCCCAGCGCTTTGGAAACTGAGCTCAGAGCCAAGGGCCCTAAATTGCGTACTCTAATCAAAGCTGCTGGCTTATGGTATCCTAATGTAAATTCGAATACTTCGTCCACCTTCCGTGTAGACCGCCGTCATCATAAAGTCTCAATGGTTTCGATGTTTGGCCCATCTCCCGATTGGGTTGTGGGTATCAGTGGTGTCGATCTATGTACGGCTGATTGCTCATGGAAAGAGTCTATGGATTTCGATTTATACCCTTGGGATGCGGGCACTGACAGTGGCATTACGTACATGTCGCCCAATTTGGAAACTCAGCCCCGGGAACGTATGCATCGCATTACTCCTATGTATCCCGAAGATCCGCGCGCTCCCTTCTATAATCCACAGTCCAAGGAAATGGTGCCTTTAGCTAAGTTATACATCCGACGTGAAAAGATCGTATCGCGCAATTGTGATGACGACTTTTTACAAGCTTTGCAATTAGAAGTATCAGATGATACCGAGGA
The DNA here is from genome assembly GCA_019455685.1 of Philornis downsi. Lineage (NCBI taxonomy): Eukaryota > Metazoa > Arthropoda > Insecta > Diptera > Muscidae > Philornis > Philornis downsi. Next base: position 2,917,317 of record JAHXMU010000037.1, read on the forward strand.
TCAAGATACGAGAGGTAAAATCTTGTTTTAGGGCTTTTTGGTAAAAAAATCGAAATAATGTTTGTTTCCAGCTGAATGCCGCGTTACCGATTATACAGAATGGTCTCCTTGTTCAGTTACTTGCGGAAAAGGTATACGCATGCGTTCCCGCCAATATGTGCTTCCCGAAAAAGCCGAAATGGCCAAGTGTTCCAAACAATTGATGTCCAAGGAGATGTGTGTTGCTGCCATACCGGAATGCGGGTCAGTGGTCAAATAAGTTTTTCTAATTCTAATTTTTTCGAATTTTGCCTTCATAGTGCTCAATTTTAATTGTCAATGGTATGAGCTAGCTAATTTTAACCCTAAAAGGTCATTTTTGATTTTATTATGCAAATATTTTGAGCTTTGCATCAACGATCAAATCAAGAATGCACTTGCAGAATTGTAGAACTCATGGTTCAGGCCTTACGGGTCACGAAGTGCAAAAGCAGTACGGAATTCAACTCAAGGCTAAACATTTTTTTTTTATTTTTCGCAGACCCCAACAGGACGAAGATGATGAGGGAGAAAATTTGGCCAAATCAAGTTCTTTGGTTAATGAAAACGGCGATGGTGCTGGTATCTGCCAGACGACAGTCTGGAGTCCGTGGTCCGATTGTTCAGCCTCATGTGGTATCGGTATAACCATGCGCACCCGTACCTTCTTGAATCACTTGGGACGTAAACGTTGTCCTCATATCTCGGTCGTAGAGAAACAAAAGTGTATGAGACCCGAATGTACTTTCGAACAAGTTGAGTTGCCGGATCCAATGTGCCCCACTACGCAATGGAGTGACTGGAGTCCCTGTTCTGCGACCTGCGGTAAAGGCGTAACCATTCGCACACGGGTGGTATTATTAGAAGAGGGTACCGTAAAGAAGGAGTGTAATAAGCGCATGGAATTGAATCAGCAAAAGGAATGTAGCGTTTCCCAAGACTGTAGCATCAGTCTGGAAACGGCCAAAGGTAAGTAATTTTTCATTTCATCCTTTACATATAATCAAAATTGTACTAATATTTTCAAAATTTTTACAGTGATCTGTGCCGAACGTTACGACAGTGGTCCCTGTCGTGGTAGTTACATGCGCTATGCCTTTAATAAAGAAAATGGACGTTGCGAATCTTTCATCTATGGCGGTTGCCGTGGTAACCGCAACAACTTCCTTACCGAAAACGATTGTCTAAACACCTGCAGCGTTTTGAACTCAGCCCCGTCTTCACCAGTTACTACTTCACGCCCTGCGCCTGTCCCCTCTTACCGTTCCTATAATGCCGACGAAGCTGTTCCCGAGGGTTGCATTATGTCTGAATGGTCAAATTGGTCAGAGTGTAGTGTGCGCTGTGGTTTAGGTTATTCCGAACGTTATCGTTATGTGGTTAGCGAGCCAAGGAATGGTGGAAATCCCTGCCCCACCCGAACAGTGAAGAGGCGTCGTTGCACCATGAATGATTGTTAGATGCAAGAGCAAAAAGTTACAGAGGTAATGCACATGGAGAATGCGGAGCTTTGAGGTGCAGTCCGTTAAATACCGCTGTATATTTAAAATTTCATTCAAAGCAATTTAAATAAATACGAGTGTACTTTTAATTAAATATCCTGGATTAAACGCTCTGGAGCATAAACTATAGTAGCAGCTTCACAACCAGCACAATCTGTTTGGAAAAATACAATTTGTTTTTTAAATTAAAGTAATTTAAGAACTTTTGCTTATTTGACGAAGTAGATTTCTAGAAGGAACAATTTCTCTAGCAAGAATTAGTTGTTTTTTTTTTTGAGAATTCAATAAAAGCTGTTATGCCTCACACAGCTGATTTCTCAAAATTAATTGTTATTTACTGAACACTGCGGAAAGATATTTCACAGAATTTGGAGATTTCAATCATCGCATAGATCTTTATAACATATTTGATATTAGGCACGATAAGAGCGTATTCTAGCTATAGTCTCTTAGATGAGAACATAACCAAGGCTTTATTCCATTTACTACACAGGCAGGGGCTTCAAGTGGAGCATCAGAGAATCTACAAGTATTTGAAATATATTTCGGTTCCGAAAATTGAACTTTTGTTAGATATATGGCTAAAATGCAGATGGTAGGGCTTAGGTCACTTATGTTTTTTCCCCTTTTTTCATTTTTTGAACATGGCTTAAAAAGTCTAAATATGTATGTATAAACGAACTGCTATTAATGAATTTCCAACTAAGATCGTATTCTGTATATATCGGAGATACGCCTGACAGATTTGAAAAATGACAGATTTGGCATTACTTATGAACATTCGCATGTTAAATATGATAATATAATGAAGTTTATGGCATTTGATATTAAATCTTTCATATTTACCTGACAATATGAACGTCGCTTAAAACTTGGCATGACTATAATTTGCACCATAATACCATAGACGGGAAAGACTTTCTCAGATAATGTGGGATATATTTGTGGAAATTTTGATTACATTTTCACTCAGTGTGTATTTGCTAAATCCCATAAAAACAATTTCATAATGTTTTTGCTACATACAAATTTTTGCATAATGTGATTGAACATTTTTTTATACAAAAGCGCTGGTCCAGAAATGTTGGAATAAATGCTTTTACGTGAAAGAACTTAGTAACTGCCTTAAATTACATTTTCATTTTGTGTTATTTCATTCCATTCATTTCCATAAAACTACAGGCAAAGTTGAAGCTGAGCAAAGCCGAAAACACAACACTGTGCTTCTCGCATAACCCACCATTTCGCTTACACAGCTGTCTGAATAAATAAAAATAAAAATATTACGATTCAAATAAAAAAAAAAAAATAAATTAACAATTATCTTTCAATTTTAACATAAGTCATAGCCAAAATTGAATCCAATTCCGGAGACAATGACGTACAATCTGACCCAGCACAGGAATCGACCGCCTTCAATCTGCAAATACAAGAAACTGAAAGCAAGGACGCGAAATATGTGACCGCAAACTCAGATCTGGACATAGCCAATGAAAACTTCAATCCGCTTAAAGCTTTATATTCCGGCGACTACAGAGTGACAGATAAACAACCCAAAGTAATTTACCAAAATATGGCCGCCTTCGAGACAGCTCTGAAAAACGTTGGCATCTGGGATGTTGGTAAAAAACCAAAAGAAAGAAAAAATGATCAACAGGCGACCACAAGTAAGCAAGCGGGGTCAAAAATGGTGGATGAAGAAAAAACACAACGTAGATTTCAAGAGCACCAAATGGCCATAAAAAATCAGAGCAAAACGAAAAATAAACATGTCAGAAATATTCTCACACAAATGTCCCAGGAAATGGGGCCTCTAAAACAACTAAACGATTATATGATGCAAAGAAGACGGGTTCATGTGATGATTCGGAAAGAGAAAGGCATACAGGGTTATGTGGAAGGTACGATCGAAATGTTTGATCGCCATTGGAATCTATTGCTTACACAGGTGGAAGAATGTTATGATAGGCGGAAATACAGATTCGCTGAAGACAAGTTGGTGCACCGTATTGAAGCGCATGACTGCTGCGAAATGCTCCGAGAATTAGGCATCACATTGCCTAAACAAACAGTGAAGAGTCTAAATCGGAAAACAGTGCGTGTAAAAAGATATTTACCCCAGATACTGTTGCGCGGTGAACAGGTAGTTTCGGTGTATGCAAAGGACCCAGGAGTACGTAAGTTAATTTAAGCCAAAAGTGTTTGTACAGAACAATAAATTATTATAGAAAACACAAAAAAAAA
>JAHXMU010000037.1:2941080-2969241 GCA_019455685.1 Philornis downsi
CGACACTTTTCGTAGAGAAAAGTGTCTTCATCGACACTTTTCTCTACGAAAGTGTCTTGACCCAGGAAGCAATATTTTAAAATGCCAGTGGTATTCATATTCCGTTTTGAAAAATTCCAATCCATTTTTTGGATTAAGAACATTTTCTCAGAAGATAATTTTCGCATAGAGGGCATGCATCTAGGCAAGAATTTTTTAAATATTATTTGAAGTAAGATTTTGTATACAAGATTGCTTTTCGGATTACTTTCCATATAGAAACCTCATTTGGGAGACATTTTCATATGGACAAATGTCTAAGTGACAAATCTCTCTCACTTGATGCCCAGAAAATTACCTATATACTGTCGTAAGCTCAATATATTACAAAATTCCACAATTCTCAGTTTTGTGTAATCTTTTATTTTTTAAATAATAAAGTTTCGTAAAATAATAAGATTGAAAACGCCAGCGTTACTGCAACTTTCTATTGCTGTTGCGTCTCCCCCACTCCAAATATTCTTCGCACCGCCTCAAAATTCTTAATGTTATACACTTTACATCTTGGTGGTTTTTCACCACCAAAGGCCAATGTGAAGGGATCTTCGGGACACTGTCTCATGCACTGCAACCGTCCCATAGCGAAATCATGTGAATAGACTTGTGTGATTTCCGTTGTATTAAAGTTCCATATTTTCAAAAATCCTTCGGTAGATGTTGTAGTTAATAGATTCTTGACCTTAGAATTGAAACAAATGCCGGAGATTTCCTCTTCGTGTGCCCTAAAAGACCATAACAGTTTCTTCGGTTGACGTTTATCGGCATAGTGCAAGAAACCATTGTTAGACCCCACCATAAAATAATTCGGATCACAGCAGTTCCATAATACCTTTTCGATTTCTCCCGTTGTTTCCCATTTCACAAATGACGCATTGACTAATTCTGGATCACGACAGTCAAACAAGCGGACTATTCCATCGGCGCAGCCGGTTAAAATACTCTGTGCCTCTTCGGGGTGGAATTCTATGGTGTGAACTTTCTCTTCAAAGGCTGTAATAGTAGTGTGCGGCTGGGCCTCATCCAAGTCCCACAAAATCAGAGACTGATCTACGGAAGCCGAAGCTAAGATGTGTTCATATTGGCGATTCCAAGATAAGTCCAATACAGCATCTTTGTGTCCAAAGGCCTCCTTCCGCTTCTTGCGGCTGCCCTTTGAGCCCAATTTGAAGACGGGTTCTATAGAATCCTGAATGTCCAAATCCCAAACTGTGATCACGGGATCCATGCAACCTATTGCACACATGTTGCCTGCTTTGTCACTACCCGGATCATGATTCATCCATTCAATACACAAGGGGAAGCTGGGCAGAAGGAAATCATGATGGGTGAACAAACTTTCCTCATCTTGGTTAAAAACCCACACCTCCATACTAGCAGCATCATCTTGCACATGGCCCACAAGCAATAGATTATCTGTGGGCTTAATTATTTCATCTTCTGCCTCCGAATCATCATCTTCGTCTGGCAACTGATGGTCAGGGTCCACTATATTTGAAATATCGGCCACCCGATCATTACCTTCATTATCGTACTGTTCAAAACCAAACTCGTCATTGGGATTGCGTACCCGATTGCTTTCTTCATCTACGTCATCACCATCATTTTCTTCATCGACATCCATTTCATTTTGATCGTTCTCGCCCTCTTCTTCATCACCATCCTCATCTTCACTGTCCAATCTTTCCTTGGTGTCTTTGATAATGCGAGCCAATTCCTCTTGGGTCAACACAATTTTGTCCGGCTTCTCTTTGGCAATGCCGCGAGGCACAAAACAAATGGCTGGCACAAAATCAATAGTTGCCTCAGCGGGACCCTCCTCCTCCATTGGAGTTTTATGGGAAACGTGTTTGGAGTTAATAAAAACAATGAAACGTCGCAATGGTTTAAACAAAAACGTAAACACGTGGAGTGTTCAATGGCGAAATAATCAGCAGTTTGATGATGAAAATGACTGCATAGAGATGGCAAATTATTGTTTAGATAGTAATCGAATGTAACCGGACAACATGTAACTATCGAAGCAGTAGGTAAGTTATAATCGTATTCGATACAGACTCTGCGCGGTTCATGGCACTTGAAAAATCTGAAAAATTCAAAATAATTGCAAAAATGGATAAATATTTAATACAAAATTAAACCACAAATTTGTTGCTCCATTGGACAAGCTTTTTTTTTTTTAATTTTCACATACAATTTTAATATTTAGAAACAAATTTATTTTACAGACATAATCCCGACTTTTAATTTTTTTGATTGGGTAGAGAATTGAAAAAATATTAGGAAAGAAAAGATGCTCGGCAAGTCCAAATTTCCCAAGTTACAGACCCTCAGACGTTGAACATACAATAACACTCATTTCCCTTTTTTTAGGCGCACCTGGACGACATGTATTTCATTGAAAAGGTTATCGTAGTGCAAATACCTATTTTAAAAAATATACATATGTATAAATAACTTTTCGTTGGTGAAAATTCATTTAAGAAATTCAATTTCTGAGCTTAATGTTTCTGTTACCAATGAAAGGATGGTGTCATTTTGAAAGTCAAGGTCTCCCCTCTAAACTAGCTTCGGAGAAGTTACATATATACGCATACAGAAACACGTGTTATTCGCAGATAATACCCGATTTATAAAAAATGAGGTTAACTAAGTGTAAATGTACGATTGTTTCCGAATAGGTTTAAGATATAACCATGTATATAAACGACGCTGGATAAGCATTTCTATAAGCTTTCCAATGTTGTCTACATCCGACTAAAAACAAGTGGGATAGCTCATATCATATGTTCAATGTTTGGACTTAATACTGAAATAATTCTTTTTTGTTCGTCTTCAAATAAAATGTTCTCTCTGTGATAAAAAAGACAATGTTCATAAAGTAATTTTATGCTGATTTTTCTGAAAAAAAAACAAGCAGAACATACACAAATATGCACATTTACATATACATATACCAAAAAAATTGTATTAATCTCGAAGGGTTTGCAATTTGATAAGATTTCATTTTGCACAAAAAGCTTTTTGTCATTTTGTTTCCTTTATTTCAAACAAGCAATAACAACATCAGCTGTATCCTTTTTAAATTGTAAATGTGCATATAGAATTCAGAAACATAATTGGGCTGTGGCCCAATAACTCCCAACGAAATTGGGGGATCAAATGTTAAGTTAATAAATTTTGCTCGACAATTTCAGTGTCATACATTAATATCTGCCTATTTAATTTTTCATATGATATGTGTTACTGATCTTCGTAACCGAAGTACTAAATTATGCCATCTCAAATGTTGCTGCGCAACAACTCTCACCAATTGTTGCAGCACCTTTTGTTCCCGAATAAACTACACACCCTTAGAAAGAGTGCGAAAAAGAGATAGAAGGACACACAGCGGCGAACAATCAAGAAACAGAAAAAGGATGAACAAATATTTTGGAGGAATTAAGTTAGTTGAAAATTAGTGAATGTAATCAATATTGGCTAAATTGACAAAACAAATAATGTTTAAATGAAGAAATTTTTAATTATTTTCGATTAGAATCTCTCCCTTCGTTGAATTAGTTTTTGTTTGACATCTTAGCGAACTTTGTGTTGATAGCGGTGTTGTGGTTGCATTTTCTATTAGTTGTTGCGAAGTTGAGATAGAATCTGAGCAACACCAAAGACAATGGAAATGCATCAGAGATGACAAGTTGCGGTAGATATTTTAAGTGCGGGTAGGCAGCGGATTCGATTGTATTAAATTTTTATAAATTTTTTTTTTTTACAGAAAAAGGATTGTTCCACCGGTCGTGTTTTCGTTTTTTTTTTTTTTTTTTTGTTTTTTTTTTTAGAAGAAGAAAAAGAACATAAGTTCACTTCTATAATCTCAATTTAATTTCTCATATCCCTTTTTTTTCAATTTAAAAGGACGAAAACATGATCGATAAAATTAGATAAAAATTACTGAATTGAAACAAACTTAGCTGAGAGTAGAAATTAACGTTTAATGCCGAACAAAAAACGAATCAATTCTTTAGAAGCACTAAATTGCAAACGCGTCTTAAAATTTTAAAATATTTGAAAATTGATTTCAAAATTCTTCCCACTTCTTTAATTTTTAGAAATTCTCCATTAAAAATAAATGTTACGTGGATAGGTCTTAAACGACTTAAATTTTCATTTCCTGCAGAAAATGTGGTGTATAATTATAATTTTTTATAGAAAAATTTAAACCAACTTATTTCTTAATAATAATTTAATACAAAAATCTTAAAAACTCAATTAGTTATTAACATTTTGTATTGTAAATATGTACATTGTTTTGTTTGTTTTGTTTCAACATAATTTTTGCAAAGAAAATTCACAATTGTAATTGGATGTAGAAAAATTACAAATATTATTAATTCAATTTTACACTTTTGAAAATTTACTATAATTTTCCGTATTCCAATTTTATCTCTATAGGTAGTCTTAATAAACTATATATTTCTGATGATGGACAATGGGTGGTGTCGTAAAACCTGGTTTCACTGGTATCGTGAGAAATTCCCTATCAAAGTTCCGAAAAATTAAAACTTTTGCAATTCAAAGTCAATGTCCTCCGATTGTCCGCGAATGTCCGCGATTATAGCCTCAAAAGATAGCAGATATTATAGTTCATGTCAATCTTGTCATGTCTTGTCTTATCTTGCCTTGTCTTCCTGGAGTGACGATAGTTAGTGAGATATCACAAGCAACTGAATACCGAAGATAATTAAATGTTCGGCTTCGAAAAAATCAATGTTAATTTTAGATTTTGGATTTCCAAAGTATTTTCAGTTATGTTAAAAAAAGTTAACTAAATCGGAACTATTTTACCAACCGTAAATAATGTTAATGCCTCAAAATGTGTGAATTTCTAGAAGATGAACTAAACGTGCTTTTGAAATCCGGATTTCTTTGTTTGTAAAAACGTAGCATTGAAATTTTTTATTTTAAAAATAAGACAGCTTAGAATTATTCTATGAAATAAGGTACATCCAGAAGAAATCCATTATTCGACCATTAATAGTATAAGTGCGATCAGGTTACGCTAGGTAGCATTAGAAAGATAAGCTTTGGCACCCAAAAACTATTTGGACTGTTTTGTGATTGCTTGACACAGTATTGTTTTAGAGCTCTTCAAAGATGGAGACCAGCAAAGGGAAAATATGCTATATTTAATGTCTTTTTTTTTTTTATAAAGGCGAAATGTCAAAGGCGCACCACGCTCGGGAGATGTCGATAAGATAATGGAAGTCTGACTATCATGTAATCACTGCTTCGACTGACAATAGCTAAACACAAAAACGATGCGAAAAGAAGCTCGATGTATGGGTGCCACATGAGTTAAGGTAAAAAATTTCATGAATGCAATTTCTATCTGCAAATCGCTGCTGAATCAAAAAATCGACCTAATACTGAAGCAGACGGTGATTGTGTTACAGGTCTTGGTCGAATAGCGGTGAGCTGGCGCAAACCGAGGCCACGCCAAGATTGACGATCAGAAAGTCTTTACTGTGTATTTGGCGAAAATGGAAGGGAACCATCTACTATGAGCTCTACGGCCAAACTCCTAATTTGGACATGTACTGTCAACAATTTATCCGTATGAAAGAGATAATCACGCAAAAGCGGCCAGCTTTGACCAATAGGATAGGAATTGTGTTCCAACAAGGCAACGTTTATCCATACACATTGATTATGACTTGCCACCGTTTAGTCCGGATTTAGCACCAAATGATTATCTTATTTCCCTGTCTATGACGAATGATTTTGATGGTGACAATTCGCCTCAAGAGTAGCTTGTGAAAATCGACTGTCAAAGTTGTTGCCAATAGAGAAGAGTCATAATGGAATCCAAATGGCAATAGTTGTAGAAAATACCGGTGTATATTTCGCCTAAATTGAGCCATTAGAACTATGCTAAATAAAGCCTTCAATGCCATGTACAAAATAATGTACTTTTTTGCTTCGTCTTATATCAAATATATGTACAGTAGTAAAAATAAAATTCATCTAGAAACTCTTAATTGAGCACCTTCATCTAACTGTCATATGAAGCGATTCCCTTAAATTTGGCATCCAAACAAAGCACCATTTTAGGGCTCTTCTAACCCTGACTATACAGTAATTCTACTTTGACTACACTTTTCAACAGATGATGAAGACCAGTCAACTCCATCCAAACCGACTACATCTTTGTATATGTTGCGATTGCCGATGTTGATGTTGATGTCGCTGACGCTGCCGTGTTGTTGCTTTACATTTCGTCGTTTCGCGTGTGTGTTTGCTTTTATGTTGCTTCTTCGTCTTCTTCATGAACTGTGAAACAAACACCACACAATACAGTTTGTGTTGTTATTGGTGGTGTAGTTGCGAGCACATTTTCAATCGGTTGGATATGTGGATGACTGAGTGAGCGAGCCCGCGAGCAGTGAATCCAGTACGAATTTATTTTGTATCAGAAATAGCAGCACCAGCAGCGTGTCGAGTTTAAGCGCGGTTGCTGATGTTAGTTGTCGCGCATAAAATTTTCTAAACGCACGGTCGGTGGGAACAAAAAAGCACATAAGAAAAAAGGAAGAAAATAAATTCAACGTGAAGTTCGTTGATGTTGTTACGGTGTTACAGATGGCGATGATGATGATGGTTGTTATTGTGGTTGTTGTGTTTGCATAGCCAAAGAGTGTGTTTGTTGTGTTTTTGTTTGGTAGTGCGATACAACAGATAACACCGAAATGGTACGACAACGATACTATACATGTACGGTGCGCCACGGTTGTTATTAAAGAAAAAAAAAAAAATATTGGAAAAATAAAACAAATAAATAAATAAAAATACGAAAAATTTTTAAGCAATTATAAAATAATTAGAAGAGGAAGAACAAATTAAAAAATAGTACAAATTGAAATGATTCTGTTACAGAAAATTAGATAAAATATATGACTAAAAAATATGAAGTTTTAAAAATGTTGCGTAGTGTTGTTTTGGATTTGCTTTACATAAAAGAGTAACAAAAGTGACAACATACTATATTGACTTTTTAATGTCTGTTGAACTTTACATTTTTGCTTTGTGATCTCTGCCCTTTTTATATGTGGAATCCCTGAAGTGATGAATCAACATTTCGTTACTGCATTTGTTGTTTTGAATTTTGGGCGACGTTTTAAACGTGATATTTTTATGTGAGGTTTTCATCAATGAAAGAAAAAATAAGCAACAAAATTAACTATAGTATAAATTGTATAATAAATGATAATTTTGACTTTTTATTTTGTGGCTCTTGCTGATGGTGGTGGCCTTAGTCAGCAACAGTTGCAGCGAATGCATGCATGCACATCTATCGAATAAGTCACCGTCATCTTTAAAGTTGTTATTGTTTCTGTTACAATATGCATTTCTTCTATTCATACATATATCTTCCCACTTATAGTTCTTGTTGCTGTTATTGTCAACACAGTCATCGAAGATTTTCTCGTGTCGTCATCAAATCCAAAGCATCGTTTCGTTTTTTTCTACTACTACTGCTGTTGTTGTTGTCTGTCTTCTTCTGTGAACCCGAAAAGAGTTTCATAATATCTGCTATGCCTCCTCCTCTTGCCACCCCTCCAAACAACGATAGCCAAGTACTCCTCTCCTTACGTGAGTAAAAGAAAACGGGTTTTCATCTAAGTATCTTGAGACTACAATACAAAAACAACAATGGTAAAAGCCTAAAAAAACATGAATAGCTACAACTATACGACGTTGTTGGAGGGTCGGGGTAGGGAGGCAGGCTTGTTAGAACTGGAAAAAATCTAAGACATAAAAAGTGGTAAAAAACACGAAAATTAAGAAAAGTGAAAAAATGTGTAAATAAAAAAAAAAAAACTGACGATTTCAATGGTCTAAAGTGCATTGCAAGAACTGGCCAAAAAAATGCATGTGAATTTGTGGTGTTAATTCTCAGATAAATAATAATTCCTTGAGTTAATAAAAAGAGGAATTCAATACACCTTCACCAGAAGGAATATATAGTATATCATTTGATACGGAAGAAATGTAATAACCAGAAAGAGGCTTCTAAAATACCAAGAACCTTTTGAACAAAATGTGTTTCATGACCTTTTAAGCCGATTGGGCGAAATGCGTCTGTCCGGCCGGTGGATAAGATAATTGTCGTAAATCTCTATGAAACTTAAGATTGCAGAAGGCTATATCGACCCGCCCTCTTTTAATACCTCCCATTCATGTTGACTGATTTTAGGAAATTCAGTTTTTTCTCTCTTGGCAGAAGTTGAAAAAAAATCATCCAAGCCCTGTCTGGCACCTCCCATATAAACGACAGAATATACATATATTAATTTTCTTGTCCCAGAACGCAAACGGGTCGCATTGCCACACACCTTCAGATTTTCTGAAATTTAATTATTCCTCTGTAATTTGTAATCAATAGGCCGGAGCAGTCTTTGTTTTTGTCCTTCGTAATGGTAAACAATCTTCTGTAAACGTAGAGAAAAATCGAGGACATAATCACGCCTCTTCTGGTTCGTCCCATAAAATTACCGATTAAAACAACGATCAAAACTGGCTATGGGGAACCATTAACCGAAAAGCCTTAATAGTGGCTAATGTGACATCATTGCAGAGCCATGTCTCATTAGCAATAATAGTGCCGTCCGAATGTTGTGTCTAATAAAATCAATTATTTAAATTTTCTTTTAAAATAATTGCTAAACGTAATTTTCATGATAGAAACACCGGAAAGGGAAGGAATTAAAGAAGGTACACATTATATAGAATTTTTGAACCCCCATCTTTTATAAAAAAACTAGGCTGCACTTTATAAGACACGAGAAAGTGAAAAAAGTGCGCAACTCCGCTTAGAATTGGTCAAAATAATGGAAAAAAGGTATTAAGCAGATGGCCTGGGAGCTGCATTGAGCTGCTCCTGAGCTGCTTTGACCCCAACACCCAAGTGAGGGTACTCAAATTCACATAACGATCCTAAATTTGCACTGCTAACTGACCAGTTTGTGCACGCAATGTCCTAAGGGACGTGGCAATGCAGTCCATTTTCATTTGCAGAACTAGTCTTGCTACACACATTACTCCGCTCTAAATTATATTAAGCTTAGTGGTGTTACAAATCCTTGAATATATAGGTTAGTTAAATTGGTTAATTCGTGTGGGAGATATCAGATTTTTTTCAAATTTTACCTTGCCATTACAACGCAATTACGAATTAGTAATTACAATAAAAAACTGTAATTTCCATAAATGGGTTGAATTGTATGGAATGAATGTGTGTTGTAGGGTATGGCAATTTCCTCTATATTCATTCTCAGCACTTAATTTAGTACTTATAATTATTATATTATTTCACAATAGCATAAAAGATATGGAATTAAGAATTTATAGGGTAAATTGGACATTCGTTTGAGAGGTACCTAAAGGGGCGCTGTATGCCGATTTTTTTTCCCAGTTTATCAACCATTATAAGTGGAGTGTACGAATAATCCGCTTTTTCAGAACACCTGTTTCGTGGCTAATACACGCCATTACCGATAGCAATTTCATTTTCACTTTTCACACTTTCATTATTTGAGCGGCGGTCACCTCTCCCATGTCTCACTCATGAGCTGCAAATGAATTTGTTTAGTTTTCAAGTTATTTGAAATGTCACTTTTTGTGAATCCGATTTTAGGCTATTCGATCAACAAAAAAAAAAAAAAAAATGGTTAAATAGGTTTTATTCGGTTTTTTTTTCTGTAGATCAAATTATACCAAAAATACATGTTTTTATGCAGAATATTTTGAAATACAAATTGGCACCACAATCAGAAGATATTGTTAACATTTATAAACAAAATTAGAAATTAAACTGTTTAGAAATATCAGGCGATTGTTAAGACTTTGGTTGCCAATTTTTAATAAAAAAAAAACTTGATAAAACGAACAAAAGTGTAGTAGATTTTTATTTGAGCCGGTAATTCAAAGTTTGTCCTTTGAGTTTTAAAAGTTATTTCATGTAAATGTTGACTAAGTTTTGAATAATCCAAGGCGTCCAATTTTGTATCACGTTTTTATCATGTCTCTAAATACTAATTTAAGTGAGAATAAGTTCTCTTTGTTATTATTCTTTAGGTTCTTAAAACACATACTGTCGTTTAAGAGCGATTACTATATTTTGTATATTTCGAAAGTCATAGCAAATTTCCTTAATAGAGATTTTTCAAAAAACACTTAATATCTCTGAACAATCTATTGGTAGTTACGACGTTTTTCCTTGTAAGCACAGATACAGGGTGCGCCATAAGGGTGTTGGCGGTTTAAATATTCAATTAAAAAAAACTACGAAACATAAAAAAAATATATATTTGTATTTTTAAAAAGTAGAACCATAGGAATTTGTAAGACTTAAAAATAATGTTGTCCAAATGGCTTCCTCGGCTGCTTGACACTCTTGGAACTGAAGTCGCAAATTTTGGAAAACTCGTTGAAAAGTTGTTCTCGATATTTTGTTACTTTCCTGAATAATGTTCCTCTTCAACTGCTCTAAATTGGTCGGTTTATTCTCGTAGACTACCGATTTGAGGTAGCCCCATAGAAAATAATCGCATGGAGAGAGATCGGGGCTACGTGGGGGCCATTCAATATCCCCCCTTTTCGAAATGAGTTTTCCAGGAAAAACATTTTTCAGCAGCTCTATGGAGCTCGAGGTATTGCCTTGAAGTTCTTGCAAAGCTGGCACCAAAAAGTCTGCTAGCATGTTGCAATAATTGTTCGCTCTAATCGTCATCGCATGCCCTCTTTCGTCCTCAAAAAAGTATGATCCAATAATACCGCTTGACGTTATCCCAGCCCACACGACAAGCTTAGGGCTGTGAAGTGGACGTTCATGCAAGCGTCGGGGATTAGTCTCGGACCAGAACCGACAATTTTGCTTGTTCACATGGCCATTAAGGTGAAAATTGGCCTCATCACTAAAAATCACGTTGTTGAAATTGTTGAACCGCTCTAGCATCAAATTGACAAAGTTAAGTCGGTTATTGGCATCATCGGGTTTTAATTCGTGGACTTTCTCAATCTTATAAGCCTTTAAATGCAAATCACGTTTCAAAATTCGTCGTAAAGTTGTTCTTTTGACATCCAAAGACTGACTTCTCTTACGTGTTGACTGCTGCGGATTTCGCTGAACTGAAACACAAACACGCTCCACAATGTCGGCTGATCTTGCAGAAACTGGGCGACCACGAACCGTAATTGGTACTGTTGAGCCGGTTGTTTCGAACATTCTGATCCATTTTCGTATCACATTGGCGCTTAATCGTGTAAACCGTTTTCATGTCGATACAAACGTCGTGCAGTAATCACTGATTTATTGTTTTCGTAATACGCTCGGACACAAAATGCACGCTGCACTCCCGTGTTCGGCTCCATGGCGACTAAATTTCCAGGAAGCGGCGCAGCGAACAACATATCCCTCCGCCACCCCGCGCCGCGCGTTACCGAGAAATTGAAGAATTAAATCGCTCATATGTCCCACCCTGTATATAAACTTATATAAATTTGGAACGATTTTGGAAGTATGTATCGTATGAGTTAAGAAATTTTTTAGGGCAGAAGTGCAGAATATTGACCAAATCTAGAATCAGGCATAATTTTTGTTATATGGACAGAAATGTTTGTCAAGAGTTTATAATTATAAAAAGTGATTTGATGAATAAATAAATGAATCCTAATTTATTTTTCGGATTGTATTTCATCAACAAAATAATAATTAAATATTAGTTAAAAAATATATTTGGAATCGGTTGGGAATGCATTTTCCAAATATCTTAAATTATCGGACTTTCGTATTTTTTCAATTAAAATGAATTTATAAGTACTAAGTTTAACCAACCATGAAGGCTTGGTTGGGACACGGCTATCGTTCACATGTTCGCCGGGTTAATCCCCGATACATCCATCTTTTATTATTTGAACGGTGATCATCTTTATGTGCTTATCAAACTGTGACGTTTGGAATCGTCGTTGAACTGTATGTGTTGTAAGTAGGATGCGTGTAAGCACACTGAATGCGAGAAGCTTTCCCCTATCCCATACATGGGACGGAAGCGAAATTAATACATAAGTTTGGCTGACTTTCGATATGGAACTAAAGTTATTTGAATGAGGTAGAATTTTAGAACTTATTCGGTTCAGAATTCTATGTTTAGTGACAACATTTAGAATAAATTTAAATTGACACTTTTAATTTTTTTTTTTTTCAATTTTATCCTATGGCAAGATGTAGTGCTAGAAATATGATGATATCTGCATTAAAATTGTCGTGTCAATTACACATTCTTTATTTCTGTCCCAATTAATGGCAGGGGATGTAAAGTTATATAGCGTTACAATAGCTAAAATCTTATGCAATACCAGGTCCAATACTCCGATTTAAATATTAAAATAATATTTAATTTTACGAATTAGTAAAATTTAAAATTTTTAAGATAACTATAATTTATAATTCATTATTTCGATCATTAATTCTTACTGCTGACGTACCTCAAGTATGGACATATTGAATATGAAAGTGGTTGTTGAGTCGGGTCTAATATCCAGAATATAAAGACAATATAAACTTGAACGTGTATTTGTTAACGAAACCCTTTACAAGATCTAATGTTTTCGGAAAGTAATTCTTTAATATTACATATTTGAAAGTGCTGACAGAATCAATTCCCGACAGTTTTCAAGAGTTTGAAATATTTATTTCTCCACACAAATCCATTTCTATTATTATTCATCACTTCCCTTCAACTACTTTTCAACAATTGTTTATTTACAATTTGGGAGTTGTTTCGTTATCTTTAAATTTTTACCATTGGATAATCGTAATCAGAGCAGTTTTGAAATTTCTTAAAAATCCATAAAAATTAGATTTTGAGGATATTTATATGCGAATCCTAAAATACACAGAAGCGTTAAATATGCACAGCCTCCAATAGGAGTCCAATTTCTCACGCAAAATATAAGAATTTAAAATTTCGAAGTTCGTTGCCACGCACGTAAGAAGAATTATAGCTGATTTATGTTAGTTAGAACTACCACCGACTGGTGAACAAATATTTGTTACATTCTTATCGCCAGCGGATAAGCATTATAGAGGTTTATATAGAACACACACGGATTGAAACAATTACTAAAATAAATCAGAGCCCATCTTCCTTATGTTGCAATTTTCCTTGATATAACCTTGTGGCAATGAGATGAAACGTGATGTAAGTTTATCCGCAAATCACCAATCTAACTGTGGAGATTTTTAGAAGATTAATTGAAATGATTTGCTCGCTAACCATCGTGCGTTAATTCTACTATTTCCGAAAACATCATGGAGATCAAGCCGCAAAATATTATATGCGCAAACTTTAAAATTTTCAAGAAAAATGTAAATTACAGTATTTTAAATTACACATTTTAGAAGCTATTACAAAAAAAAAAGAAGAAAAAAATAATTGAATTGATGGAATTAATGCCACTGGCATTGTAATTGGTACAAAACAGAAACTGAAAAGGCCATTGCTGAAAGTCTACGTTATCTCATATTCATTAATAGTAATGTGTGATTACCGATGCGTAAGCAACAATTTGTTGCATTTTAATTGCCATGATATAAATATTATGGTATTTTTACAAATGTATGTATATATATAATATACATTCCGAATGGACTTTTCGAATGGACATTTTGAGACGGAGTCGCGGACAACATTTACATGAAATTATTTTTGAAAATTAAATGGCAAATTAATTTTAAATTTATCAATTCCATTTGTAAAATCCAATTTTTCGTCACTTTTTCGAGCATTTCGGCCTGTATTCCACGAATATTGCGTCTTATGTTATCCTGTAAGGCTTCAATAGTGTTCGGCTTGTCCACATAGACTAACGACTTGACATAACCCCACAGGAAATAATCAAGGGGCGTTAAATCGCAAGATCTTGGGGGCCAACTCACAGAACCAAATCGAGAGATAAGTTGCTCACCAAATTCATCCCTCAGCATATCCATTATTTCACGAGCAGTGTGGCATGTTGTTGCACCGTCCTGATGAAATCACATGTCAACCAAGTTCAACTCAGCCAATTGGGGCAAAAAAAAAATCGTGTATCATGACTCGATATTGTTCGCCGTTCGGCCTTCAATACTGCCTTCATTATTTTTTACCCTTAAATCCTTTTATAGATTTCTGCTGATGCGATTTTTTAAGTGCGATTTTGTCCAAATGGACCGCTGTAAACGATGCCTCCTTAGAAAAACATCTCTAAAAATTCTTTTAATTTGGCAAGAAAGCCAGTTGTTTTGTAGTCTTAAGCAGCCTAATAATCCACACCAAGTCCCCTTTTCTTTGCACGTTTTCTTCGGCGTTGATAGAATCACAGGCATCACCAGCCACAACTACCAATGGCAGCCAGTAAAATACCACACGCCGTCTCATAGAGTGTCCATTTAATTCATCATGGTTTTTTGTTGGCATTGTTGGTGTTGTGTCTAAGCTCTTTAATTTCTTTAGACATTGGAGTTGTTGTTGCTTCTGCGTTATAATTTAACTCAAATCGAGTTTCTTCTCATTCACTTCCATTAGTTTTATTGTAATTCGGAATTCTGTAAAGAACCTGATTCGGTTGTTATATTTGTTTGGTTGGTTGGTTTAAGTTTACTGGTTGTGCTGATGTTGGGTTCTTGTTATTCGTTTCTGCTCTGATTTATTTTGGTGTTTCTTTAACATCATATTCTTATGTGCATATGCTGCTCACTCGTCTTCTCCAGCCTCTCCCGGCATTAAAACTTTTCTCAAATGTTTGTTCTACAACACGGCACAGAATCTAAAAAAAACACACAGTTTAGCATTAACTTAAATGTTTTATTAGAAAAGCACTAACAAACAACAATGCATTAAAACAAAAGATAAATGATAAAGAAAAAAAAAAACTAAATTAAATTACAAAAATAATAATGCTTCTTTTTAATAAAGTATATTAAACAGAAAGCATAAATCACCCACATTGCGGTCAAGAGAAACGAAGTCTACAATAAATTTTAAAATTTTATTAACAAAAAATTCCGAAAATCATGAAGATGATGATGAAGAAAGTGTAGCACGAAGATCAAATACAGGATACAAGTTAGAAAAAGAGGTGAGTAAAAAATATTTTCATACCATTTCTATTCATTAACGAAAAGAATTTTTCCTATAAAAATGGTGTTTCCGAAATTAAGCCTGACAGCGTTTTTTAAAGGGTTAAACGACTTTGAAACCGAAAAATGTCTCTTTTTTCTATACGAAAAAAATTTTACAAAGAGGGTCTTTTTCCATACGAATGAAGTCCCTGAAACAGATACGTTTTTTTGTAACAAAGAAGTCTAAACAATCAGGAGACTTCGTTGATATAGAAAATGTATCTGTTTCAAAGACTTATTCCGTATAGAGACGTTTCTAGGGAAACCATGAAACGCAGAGGCATATTCTACACGAAAAATGTCAGAGACTTTTTTTGCAGCACAGGTGTTTTCTGGACGAAAAATCTCTCTTGAGCAGAATCTTTTTCTATGTGGAAAATGTCCCTGAGGCAGAAGATTTCTCTATACTACTCTCACTCCCTGAGGCAGTGTGTTTCTATATGAATCGGAAATGGAGACAATTGCTATGCGTAAAAGTTCTAGGAAAAAGAAAGTTTTTTTTGTGCGGAAAAAAATCTTTGTTTGCGAAGGAACTATTTTTTCTATAGAGACGTACACTTGTTTGTGAATGCTAATATGTTTTTACCTTCCGCTTTGTTGGGGTATTCAGATGCAGTCACTCGCCATTGAGACTGTAATTTATTGACCATGAATCATTCAACGAATGAATGTTTAAGCCATAAACTTTAATTGTCCCTAATATTGTTGATTCTTCGCTGCCCCCCCCTTTCTCCCTTCCTTGCTTTAGCATTATGGTTTTAAAGCATTCATGCGAATTAAACGACAGTTAAAAAACAAAGAAACAAAAATGCATCCAGGGGAAAACACATTTCCTGTTTCATTCACAGGCTAAACGTCGCGTAGTTTTATGGCTGCCTCCCTTAGTCTGATATGGGCTCAGATACTCTCTCCGTCGAATAAAATGAAAAAAGTGGAAATAACTAAGCCTAAGAAACAGCTGAAATATTCGAGTTTTTGCTCTTAAATAATAGGATTGATGGAATTAATGCCACTTGGTAAAAAACAGAAACTGAAAAGGCCATTGCTGAAAGTCTACGTTATCTCATATTCATTAATAGTAATGTGTGATGAATTTTGTTAATATACTCAAATGGTTTAGAATTACTTAAGACTGTATTAGGATTTGTATGGAACTAAGATCTAAGATCATATCCTGGGTTATGACGCAAACGGATGAATCAGTACTGACAGTTTTCGAGAGGAAAATATATGGACCCATCATCGTTAACGGAGAGTATCAGTGCCGCATCAACAATGAGCTGTATCAGCTATATGCCGATATTGACATGGTCAAACGCATTAATATACACCGATTGCTTTGGCTGGGTCATGTTGTGCGCCATATAACAAGACAGGTAGAACCACCATCTGTTACAGTCGGATTTTTGTTTGTCGAGAAAAGGCTTTATTATTGAATCGCTTGCTTAGCCCATGGTAACATCTGTTAGCAAGCAATACTCTCCTCTTTATCTCCATGCTGTCATTATTAGTTTTGTTTACAGCGGAACCGAGGTAGATAAATTCTTCCACCACTTCAAAATTATAGTTGTCAACGTTCACACAACGTCCCAAACGGGTAGACTCTTTGTTCGTTGAAACCAGTAACTTTGTTTTGTCCCCGTTTACCACCAGACCCATTTTCGCTGCTTGCTTCTCGATGCTTGAGAAAGCTGAAGTAACATCTCACAGTTTTCGGCGAATAATGTCTATGTCATCTGCATATGCGAGCAACATATATGGCTTTTATTGAAGATGGTACAAGTCGTGTTAACTGCAGCACTCCTCATAATCATCTCCAACAGTATGTTAAAGCGGTCGCACGACAGAATGTCGCTCTGTCTCAATCCTCGTTTGGTGTAAAAAGGCTCGACTAAATCTTTGCCTATCTTTACTGAAGACTTTGTGTCAGTCAGTGTCATCCTACTAAGACGTATAAGCTTCGTGGGAATTCCAAACTCAGACATACAGTTTTTGCCGTATCGGGCTATCGAAGTCAGCTTTATAATCGACGAAAAGATGGTACGTGTCGATCTGTTTTTCTTGGGACTTCTCTAGAATTTGTCGTAGTGTGAATATCTGGTCAATTGTTGATTTACCAGGTCAGTTAGAAACGGCTTTACTCTTTCACATATCACATTCGACAGAACCTTATAGGGATTGGGTAAAAGACTGTTTAGGAGCTGATGCAGGCTGTTTATCGGCTCATCGCCACCAGTTTTAAACAACTCTGCTGTTAGGCCATCAGCGCCTGCAGCTTTATTGTTCTTAAGCCGCAATAGTGCTGTTCTGATCTCTGTTTAGCTCAGAGCTGCGCAATTTATGCCTTCGTTGGTGTGATTTCCTCACTCGTGCTGCCATCCGGAACTAAGAGCTTTTAAAAATGTTCCTTCCATAGTTGCAGCACATTCTGCGTATCTGTGACCAGATTTCTCTCGCTATCCTTACAGGAGGGGAGGCCTCTCTTCTCTTCTCCTTGTAGCGTTCCCTAATTGCACGCGTTACAATTGGCTGCAACGTTGCCCTGTATGCAGCATCCTTTTCCTCAGACACTATGCTACATTCTTCGTCGTACCAGGGCCTGTCTGAGCGCGGTTTCACATACCCAAGTATGGTTTTTGCAGCAGTTGTCATAGAACGCGCAATATGTTACCTGTGCGTCAGGAACATCAGGATCACGGGCGTTTAGTTGTAGTAGTTGTGAGAGTTTGATGGAGTCGGCTATGGCTATCTCAGGGGTATGGAGTCTAGCGACGTCGAGCTTCCTTTGTGACTGGTTACGAACATTTTTCGTAGCGGCAACCAGGTGGTATTCCGAGTGAATATTAGCACCATGGATCACACACACGCCCATGACACTAAAGGCATGCCTTCCGTCTATTACCACATGATCAATTTGATTTCTCGTGTTATGATCAGGAGATAGCCACGTTGCCTTGTGGATGTCTTTATGCGGGAATCTAGACTAAATAGACTAAATTCTCCGACTCTTGTACCAAGAACATTTTCTCTTCCTATTTTGGCATTAAAATTTCTCAGAACAATTTTAATGTCGTGACCAGGGCAGTGGCCATACGCTTCTTCTAGGCATTCATAAAATGTGTCTTTGGTCTATTCGTCTTTCTCTTTCGTCGGGATATGCGCACAGATCAACGTCCTGAAAAAATATTTCGCTTTGATGCGGATAGTGGCTATACGGTCACTTATCGGGTTAAACCGCGAGAAAAGGTGTCTCAGTCTCTTTCTCACAACAAATCCACATCCGAATTCATGCCTTTCTGCGTGGAAGCTTTAGTACATGTCACAGTTTTTACGCCGAATACATCCTTGTTCTGTCCATCGTATCTCCTGGATGGCGGTAATGTCAGGTTTATACCTATTGAGGACATCCGCTAGTCGGATAGAGGCACCTTCTCTGTAAAGAGTGCGGACACTCCAGGTGCATATCCTTAGATGATGGTTCTTATAATGTTTGCGGGGGATCGTCAACATTTAGGGGGTACGTTATATTATTTTCGTCGGTATTTTCATGATAATTTAAATTTTAAGGTGAACGGCTTATCAGACCACTGCATCCGATCCTAGTGTTGGGGCTGCCAATGACCACTAGGCTGGTGAGTTGAGTTTCAGTAACAGAAGTTACATACTGGCCTAAGACGCATCATTGTTAGCATGTCATTTAGGTTCCTCAATTAGTCGCCTTCTCACTTTAGCTACCATCAAACGGATGTCTGGTGGCATTTCCAGGGAATACTGGCCCGAAGGTCGGAAGTCGTGAGCTGCTTGGGAAATTCTGTAAAGGGATCTGGTTACTCCCAAGTGAATAACAATCAGAGGGCACAACTTTGAATTTCCCCATTCCCCATATTAAACTACCTTTCGTAAATTCCATATTTGCTCTGTAACTGTTAACTAATAGTCTGAAATAGTTAAGAATTTTTTTGATTTATGATGATCTACTAATGTTGATAAAAATCGACCAAGTTACCCAACACCTTCTGGTACCATTGACATAAATTAGCCGATTTATGATTATGATACTTTGCAAAAGTTGATAAAAACTTACTTGGTCGCTCCTTCTGGTACTTTCCATACAAATGACCGATTTAATACAGAAATTCTTGGATACACATCTTCCAAGAACTTGCGCTGAATACAGCCTAATTTGGAATACGTCATGGGATTGATAAACTTATTTCTTAGGACGAAAATGAATTGAATTGTCACACCTTTTCGAACATGCCCTAGTTGTAATATATTATTATATCTGACAAAATTAAAAAAAAGTCCTCAATTAAATATGCCGTCTCTGGCAACTGCCAACCAAATTATCTAATTCAACCCCTATATTCCTAGATCCATATCCATCATTCAAACCCACTAAATCTCCTTTAATATAGCGCTTTTGGTAAACTTAATTCTAAGAATAATAATGAACTGTACTGCTACGCCCTTTAGGGTACAGATACGTATATACCGAGTTAACAATAATTAGTGATTTCTCAATTGTTTCTAAGCGGTGGGCTTCAGAAACTTTTGGTTTTAATTCTTCTATTGTGGGATTTTATAAGAATCAAAAGAGGGCGTGGTAACCCCTTCTGGTTTTTCTCACACTTTCGTTACAACGCAAACGGACGTTGGGGGTTCGTCTGAAGTTTCTGTACAGTTTTATAATAAAAGGTGGTGCTGGATTTATTTTATATAGGAAAATTCATTCTAGGTATTTTTTCCCCATAAGAAACCTGAACTACGAAGTGTATACACTTTTATTCCAAAAATTCCGTGTAAGCTGTAGTTTGTAAAAATAGTTTCAAGGCACACTTCTTTTGTCCAAAAATGTTTGTTCACGAATTTTGTTTAAGAGAATTTCTTTTCTATTATTATTATTTCCTACTTTTATACAATGTTCTTGTATGTCTTTCCACTAGAAAACCCTCATAAATCATTTCCTACAACAAGAATCCCAAGAATTCCATGTGCATCCCAAAAAAACAGACGCCATTACCTTGCCTACTGATGGAACCGCTGACCATGACCAATTTTTTCCATATTTACAAAATTCACTGATATCCGTTACTTTTCACCAAAATATTTTTTTTTCAAACTACTGGCACCAAATTGGCCGTACCTTGCCTTGCGGTCCCTTGGTTTCGGGACCGTACCTTGCCGCTTTAATCGACTTTGACGCAATTGTTTCGGTTATTCAATTTCATTCAGTTGTTTAAAATTCTTGTCTCATCAGATTTGTTCATTCTTATTTGTTAGATTGTTGCAATTTTGAAGGTAATTCCATTATGTTTCTCTCATAGAAGCCCCCTCTTCTACTGGAAAAATACTGCAACAGTTGATTTTCATAAGTTTCTCTTGAGCTAAAGTTTTCTTCGGCAAAATCATTTGCAAAACACTGGAATAGATGATAGTTACTTGGTGGCAAGTAAGAATTATAAGGGGGATGCATAAGAACCTCCCAACCAAGCTCTCGGAACTTCTAGCGAGCCACTATCGATGTGTATGGTCTGGCATTGTCTTAATGGAATACAATTCCACTCTTATGAGCCAAATCTGGATCGATTTTGATCCAGTAGCGATTCATGTGGCACCCGTACATCGAGCTACTTTTTCTATCCTGGACGACGAGCAGGACCATTAAAACTTTTACTAAAGAAAAGGAACCGATTAGTAAAGATATCTATAAGCCAAATAATGGGTTTATTTTGAGTACACCTTATATTTTATGTGTCATTGACCAATTACCTTTGGTACTTCTATGGTAGAATGAAAAAGATTTGTCTGCCTTAAGACTCATAGAAGACTCATTGGTTCTCTTCTTTTACAAATAACGCACTAGTCTGTCTGCTATTCTGGAATTCGGTATCTGTTCTCATTTCTTTCTTTATGAAATTTGTGCAGCATTACTTTTCTGCTTATTTCATTTGATACTCCTTTTGAGACTCCATTAAAATGTTTAAAATCGCATATATATAAAACATGGAAAAAAAAATAAATAAAACTGAAAACATTTTTATGTTAGCTGAGTTAAGACGTTTTATTTCTTTCTGTAGATACTTCATTCGAATAGAAACGATTCCAAGTGTTGCGTTACATTTGCGATTTAGTGCACGACAACTTGAAATAAATACAAACACCAGCGGCACCAACAACACCAACAAGAGCAGCTACAAAGCATAAACAAATAAACGGCAAAGAAACGCCAAGAGAGAAAAAACTCAAAAAATTGTAATAAAATGTTAAAGTTATCATTTTACTTGCCGAGAAATAAATACGGAGTCTAACAACGAAAACGCCGCCACACCAAACCGGCAACAACATAAACTGCGAAATGCAATCCCTCAGAAAATTAGAAACATATCATTTGTTTTATTTACAATAGTTAAATTAAATTAATTATATTTAACAAAAGTATTTATAGCCTTTTTCTTGCCTTTTATCACTCGATTATTTCACTACTCGGCTTAATATGATTGAAGATTTCAATAGCCCATTTTTTTCTTTCTCCCGTCAATATTAAGATTTTGCCGCAGCAGATTTTGCTGTACTCGAGAGAGCTAAATGAAATTTTTGTTTTTATGAAAACTTCAATTAGTCACGAAAAAACCATACACCATTACAACGGCATTTTATTGCTATTTTGCGTTTGGTTTATTTCAGTTTTCGGCATATGGAAATTTGTTTGCTTGAAGTGAGGGATAAAAGAGAAACATCGTGTTTCCATAAGAAAATATGTTGTGTTAAATTATCACTTACATATTATACACAGATAAATTTTTTTGTAGTACATTTTTTTATTACTTTTCTTACACAAAGATAAATAAATGTCCATGCAATTCCTATAATTGGCATACTACTGTGTCCAAGCAGCAATATCAGTTTTAAATTTAAAATAGAAATAGTTATTTTTGTAAGTTTGTAGACAGACGTCTGCACCAAAATTCGCATCATAAATGCTATTACGCTTCATTTTATACGACGCAGAAAGTGATTGCGGCGATTTTTACAATGCTCTATTTTTTTGGCCATTGATTAATTAAATTTTGTCTGTGAAATCGAATTTCTGCGGGGAAAATGTTTAAAATATTGCAGAATGCTTTCGATGAAGAAACCATATCGGGAAAAAATGTGCACAACTAGCAAAAAAGAGTTCAAAACGAGGTCGAGTGGGTCGATCAATCTCAAATGCTGGAAAGCATGTCCAAGAAATCCAAATTTTGGTATTTAAAAAGTGACTTTGTTTATAATGTTGGCATTTCAAACGGATCACTCAACTCCATTTAAAAATGTATATTGAGGCTCAGAAGCGCCAAATGTCGATTCATGTCAAAACCACTCAGTTTTTCTGTGAAGATATGATTTCTGTCCACCAGCACGTTACATGGGACGTTACATAGGATATACCCTAATGATCGAATGAAAATCTCGAATATTTATCAAAGGTGAAGTAAGGCAGAAAGGATCGCGCCGAAAACGCTCAAATGCCAAGGTTATGTAGACAGTTTTTTTTCGATTATAATGATGTGGTGCATTAGGAATTTCTTCCGTTGAGCCAAGCTGTCAACAAGGAATGATATTTCAGGGATTTTGACAAAAAGACACAAAATTTTTCGGCGGGCAGCTCTTGATTTTGTCACCACAATAATACGCCATCCCACACTGCATTGACTTTTCAAATAAAATCGCTCCACAAGCGCCGTTTTCGCCTGATTTAGCATCATGCGACTTTTGGTATTATTTAAACTGAAAAGACTGCTTCAGGGCGCTCTCTAAAGGCCATACCGAAATGTGACTACCTGGTATACTACGAGGAAAGGAAAACACATTGGTATTGCGTCCAGGGGGACGCAGTGAAGGTGATAAATTAGATTTGGATGAGTAAATACAGTTACGTAGTACTCTGTAGCTTTAGATCATTGTGTTAGGTGATGGTTCCATTTCTGTTCCTACCTATTTTGTAAGAGCACGAATTTAAAAAAAATCATCGCTTTAAGGAGAACGGCTGCTTTCAAATATATAAATTTAACTTAAATCGTCTGCGCCTAATTTTTAAATCGAATAGGCGTAACAATTTATGTGTTTCTATTGGAAGTATTGAGAAGAACGACGAGTTTGACGTCGAAGACAAGGAAATTAGTGGAAGACTAAAAATGTAGGAATAAGCGGAGTGGGATTCATCATTAGGGGAAGATTCAAACCAAACGAAAGAAGAACTTGCAATCAAATTAGAAGTGACCCAACGTCATTTGAAATCATTGGGAATGATTTAGTAGGAAAGAAATTTGGTTCTATATACAGGGTATATAGAAAGGTCGGAAAGGTATACATACTACTTTGTTTGTTTATAATTTTTGATTAAATGAAAGAGATTGGATCTTATATTGATACATGTTTTATTTAATGTCGGCAATTATGTATGCAATACAATACCAGATAAATGTCCGCCTCTGTTAGCCTCACAAATGCGAGCCCTTTTAAACGCATTTCTCATTACATTCTCACACATTTTACGCGGTATTTCATTAATTTCACGAGTATTTTGCTTGAGTTGCTCAAGCATTTCTGGTTTGTTTGCATAAACCTTGTTTTTCAGATATCCCCACAAAAATAAGTCAAATCAGGCGACCGTGAAGGCCAATCATCTTGAAATAACTTGTTGTGGAAAGAGGTCTTGCAGTAATTCCATTGTAATCCTGGCTGTATGCAATGTGTCACCGTCTTGTTGATACCACATGTTAATCAAGCCCAAAGCATGCAGTTGTGGCGTTAAAAAGTTTTCCATCATATCACGGTATCGCTCCCCATTGAGTTACCGTTACGCCGTTTTCAGTTTCAAAGAAGTTAGGTCCAATGATTCCTCCTGACCAAATTGCACACCAGGCTGTCGCTTTTAATGGATGCAAAGGTGACTGATCAACAATATGAGGGTTTTCCATTGCCCACAATCGACTATACTGTTTATTCACATATCCATTCAAATGAAAATGTGCTTCGTAACTCATTATGATTTTTTCACGAAAATCGGGGTTGTCATGGGCGAGCAGTAACATCCTATTGATATATATACGGCAGCGTCAACTGAATCTCAAATGGAAACAAATGCAAATCCTGCAAAATTGTGGCCAAAGTTGTTCGTTGAAGACCAAGCTCCTGAGCACAGCATCGAATTGAGGTTGATGGATTGTTTTGAACACTTTCTTGAGGAGCAGTAATATTTTCAGCCGATGTTGCAGTACGTTGTGGTCCATGCTTGGCCCGATAAATAGTGCGTTTTGTTGCCACGTTGTTTCTCGCAAACATTTCACGTAACTTTCTCATCATCACAGTAATCGATGATTGATTTTGATAAAATGTTTTAACGATTAAAACACGTTGGCTTATCGAACATTTTTCCATAATAAATTTGCCGCGTCTCTACTTCACGACTGCCAAATACGAACTGTCAAGACTAATGTTTACCAAAATGGCGGCAAAACAACTAGTATGTATACCTTCCCGACGGACACCCTGTATAATGACGCCTAGAAACATTGGTCAAGAAAATAGAAGAAGAAAATAGACCCACTACGGCAACCTAAAGAAAAGAAAATCATTTCCAGATTGAAAATGTTTTTACGAATTTGTTTGAAGTAACAACCAATTCAGTAATCCCACAAAGATGACGCGTTTCGGACTTCGTGACAAGTCTATCCCTTTGTGACTGAGACGAACATTTATTTATGAGTTACTAAAATCGAACGAAACTCTTACTGGAAGCTTTGCACAGATTTTGAAACAAATGCTCAAGAAAAATGCTCCTACTCAAAACACGATTAAATTATTCTATTGCATGATAATGATAGTCCCCTTGCTAGGAAGCCCTAGCCCCACCCACCGTGTTCACCAGATTATTACTTGTTCCGATCGATGAATAGCACTTCGCATCATACGAAGAAAACAAAAGTTGTGTCGATTCCGATAGCGATAAAGGTTTCTACTGACGCGGTATTCCTATGCCGATAGAGAGATGAGAAAAAGCTGGGGCTACCTAATGATAATATTTTGAGTAACATATAAACAGTACGTTTTTTCACAATAAATAGCCAATTTTTAACAAAAAAGAAACGTCCAGAATTATTTTTTCTAATAGATTTAGTGAACGTACAATCTTTACAATTTTTACATAGTTGTAAGTGGGAGTGTACCAACCGCCAAGATACTAGCTTCGGTTCTTCGTCCCAATAATTTCAACTGAAAACGTAGGCAACAAATTTGGTCCACCAATTTAAAAAACTTACCGACAGGGTATCCCTACCTCACATACACACCTACTATCCTATAGGACTTAGGCAAATTCTTGTTCGTACATATAATATAACATTTAATGAACTATAGATGGCTCTCGTGTGTGAGAAAAACTAGTCTATTAAGATATACATCTGGTATACAATCAGTTAAACTTAGCAAAGAAGTGAATTTTGTCGATACTAATATAGCGACTTTCTCGAAAGCACATACGTTTATATTTAAATCTTACAACTAACTCAAAATGCAAAATTGATCTATCTACAACTAATATATTTTGTGGTTTGCGTTGACATTTTTTTTTGGCTACGAATATTTTCTATTATGTTCCTATAAACGTATTCACAATTGATGACTTTTAAAGCGGTCGAAGTAAAATGAGCATTACTAAATCCGTTAAACCACAATTCTAAAAAAACTCCATGAGGTTCCAAATGACATTTTTGTTTCTATTAACAAAAAAATATGTAGAAAATAAAAAAAATGTAAACCAAATAAATAAGCACATGTATGATTAGCAATGCAAGTTTTTAGCATATAATCATCAGATAACTGATCAGATAGCACTTGGAATTCAGTGCTTTGTAAAAGTAAGTCATCCTATTCTGGCATTCTTAGGGATTAAGAAATAAGGCAAGGAAGACAATATTCAATGTACTAATTTGAGAATTTGTATATATGTAAAGGGTTATCCAGTTTTCGGTTTCAAAAGTAAAGGTAAATAAGACACACATAAAGCTATGATTTCGATGGAACCTTTATTTCATTATAATGCTTGGACCTTGCCATTATGTACGAAGTAAAATGTCATTTAAATGGCCGCCTCTGAATTTGTTGCAGCAGTGGACCCTTTGGGGTAGTTTTCGACCACTTTTTCGGACACTTTAGGCGGTATCTCGGCGATAATTTGACGAATGTTGATTGTCAAATGCTCCAACGTTTGTTGACGTAAAGTCTAACGGCGTCAAATCCATGATCTTGGTGGCCAATCAATGCGACCAAAACATGCAATTATGCTTTCTGAAAACATCTCATGCAATAAAACTAAAATCAGTCGCAATTCGTGTTGTGTGGCACCGTCTTGTTGAAACCACATATTGCCCAGTTCATAATCTTTTGGGTTCTCTGAGCCCCATATGCGACAATTTTGCTTGTTAAGTGTGAAATGAGCTTCATAGTTGCAGAATATTTTGTTCGAAAAACCTGCATTGAAAGACTGTTGCTGTAGCACCCAATCGGCATATCTATGGCATTGAGATGGGTCAGCTGGCTTTGATTGTTGTGTGAATTCGAATTTATATAGATGTAGGTTCAAATCCAAGTGCAAAATATGCCTTAATGGCCGGAAGACAAATCCAATTGCTTTTAATAACAGAAGCGATATTTTCGGCAGTGAGGACATTGCGATGATGCACAGGCCTGACCATATCTGTAACGCTTCCAGTCTCTTCAAATTTCTTTATAATCTTTCAATTCCTTGCACAGTAGGTCGATTATGGCCACCATAATCACCCGGTAATGCACGAAAAATCTATATATGTATATATGTGGATGTTGTCTTCCAAGATACACTTCTGTAAGAAGATGTCTTAAAAGTTACTTTAATACATACAAGATATATTCCACTTCATTCAAGACACCATCCTATATAGGAAACTGTTTTGGAACAAAGACAATTGCCTGTATGGAGATACTTTTCCACATGAATATTATGTTTGTATATATGTATATATAAAAAAATATCTATATATATAGAAATCAATTGCTGTGCGTTAGTCTCGCTAAAGCTCGAGAACGGTTGGACCGATTTGGCTCATTTTGGTCTTAAATTATTGGTAGACTATTTCGGAAGGTTTAAAAGGTTTTATTTGGAGCGACAGATGGCGTTGGAGATGAGATTTTTGCAAATTAATTTTTTTTACCACATCAACATTGAATCTTTGAAGGCAAAACAACGTTTGCCGGGTCAGCTAGTATATATATATATATAAATGTTCTTTTGCAAGATTTATTTCTCTAGCGTCTCCACCATTTTTGTAAAGGGTGGCGCATAAGTAACGTTAACGGCGACAATATTGAATGTGTTCTTCTGCATCATTTGGTTTTGACTCGTGAAATAATTGCATCTTGTATACGAAAAGATGTAACATATGTAAAATTCTTTGCAAAGACCGCCTAGACATCTCTAACTGCTGAGAACGTCGCCTGGGGTTTCCTTAATACTTGCTTGCTTCGGGGTTTTCCTTAATACTTGCTTGCACTCGAGCACTGGTCACTTCATTTCGAACTGTACGAGGCCTTCCAGCACGCGGAAGATCACAGCCAGCCCGTTGTTGCCCAAAACGCTGAAACCAATCGGTAAATTATTGGAACGCTAGGAGCATTTCGAACATGAAAGAAATTGCGATATGATCTGAATAATCGACTGCTGACTTTCAAAGTAAAGTTGAACAACTTTGGTTCTTTGTTCTGTGCTGAGCCTTTCCTTCATAAATTTCCCTAGTATTATTTAGTTAATTCTGTAAAGAGACGAAAAAAAGACAAATAAAAAATGTATTCCCTGATCAGATCTTAGCGTTACTTATGCGCCACCCTATATA
>JAHXMU010000037.1:2969251-2986861 GCA_019455685.1 Philornis downsi
GCCAAAGGGAGAAAACGAAAATGAGAGCCTGAGAGAAGGGGAAGAAACAGTTAAAGAGTATTAAAATGTTATTTGATACCGGGCGAAACAAATACAATGCAAATATTGGGAAAAAATGAACCCCTACAAATGCGGGAATTGGGAAACGTAGGCAACCGTACATACACACACGTACACTCACACTTAGATTCAGACTCAGACGGAGTTTGGTGTGGAATGCAAGCCCAAGGATATTTCCAAAAAGGAAATCGCACACGACAAGTGTTTTGGCAAACATGTAAACCACTTTGGGATCAAGAAACTAAAACAAAGGATTGAGAGAAATTACAACAAATAAAAGAATTACGACAAATAATAAGTGAAAGACAAATAGAGGGGCAAAAAGGATTAATTTTAAAATGAACATCATTGTTATAGAAATTTTTTTCACAAGAGCTGATTGCTATTACTCGATAGGAGAAATCTTGTCATATCGCAGACTTTTCATATACGAGTATCTGTTTCATCTGCTGAAAAAATAGTTTCTTAAAAAAATTCTTCTCATCATATGAAATATTTCTATAGGAAAAATATATATCTCCATAATAGAGACTTTCTACACCAACAACTCGGAGTTGTTTTTCAAAATGTTCCGCAAGACAATTTTGTATTCCTGTAAAATACCACGTGGTTATGGTTTCTTCCTCTTCTTCTGGGCCCCAAAATTGGTTTATATTTTGTTTCATTATGTTTCGTTTTAATGTTTTACTTCGTCACTTCACTGATCTTTAACACTGCTTCTTTATTTGGCGTTCTAAATAATATTTCTTCACGGCATTTCGTTGTTTTGCCTAATAATATCCGAAGAGAAGTTGACCCCACCCTCTTTTCAAATGTAATTGAAAAAAGAGGGGAAGTAAAATATGAAGAAATCACTTTAATGGGTGAAGACATTTGATGGATCACCATGGAGTACTTCAATATCTACATCTGGGGGCAAGAAAATAGTAGAAAGAAAGAAAAGAAAATAGTAGAAAAGAAATGTAATGCAGGTATGTTAAAATGTTGTTATTTTAATTGAAGTGTGTTTTGTGACAGAAGGCCTGCGCTGAATCAATTTTAGCAAGGATATGTGCATATTAATTAGTACATTGCATTGAAAGATGTGGTGGAAGGTTGCCTCACTGTGATTACCATCAACGTCTTCAGGCTGAAAATCACCATTTAAATTTGAGAGAAATAGCTGCTGAACGCTCAAGAATCAGTTGGTATCACTTCGCATGATTCTTCAAACCCCAAATCGCGTAGAGGTCGCTGTAGATATGCTAGGTCGTTGAAGACATGCTGACGCCACACATTTATGCAAATCAGACAACAAGCTTCGGAATTGTGCCTTCCAATGCAGCAGAAACAGAGAAAAAAACACCTCATGGTCGAAAAAAGTCAAGATAATGTTGACTGTTGTTTGATTATCAAGGTGTTGTGCACTCTGAATTCCTGCCAAAAGGTCAGATAGTAAATAAAGAAAATTATTTCTACGCTATGAGACGTTTGAGTCAGTAAATTCGTCAAACTCAAGGATTTTGTACCACGATAACGCATTATTTCACAAGGCCATCATGGTAAACGAATTTGTGGTCTAAAACTCAACAAGTATCATGAATAATTACAGTACTTAACTAATATGGCTCCGGCCGGCAGTCGACAGAAGGCATAAAAGATAATTTAAGTCTTTACCGGAAAACGAGATTGAAAAATTATTGATTTGAATGATTAATGATAGGATTATTCTTTGGCAAAGTTTAATAAATGTTTTGTGTAAATATTTTGAGTACGTTTCTTACAGAATATATTTTCAATTTACGCAAGTTACAGAATTTTAAATTTGATTTGTTATTAAAAAATTCTTTAAAAATGTATGAAATATAAGTATTATTGCATTTCATCAATCAGTTTTATGTTTATATTCATTAAATATGTGAAACTGTTGGTAATGAATTTGTTCATGACTTATGTGTATACAAGTTCAAATGGACAGAAATTTAATTAACTGTAATTTGTTGAAATTAACTGAAAAGAATTGAAATGAACTGAATTAAAGTAAACTAAAGTTCGTTGAAGTGAATAGAAAAGACTTGAAGTAATTTAGAATGAATTGAAATAAGTTGACATGAAATTAGTTGAATTGGAATATTACGGAATGCACTGAAATTATATGAAATGAAATAAAAAGAAATAAATTAATTGAAGTAATATAAAACTTTGGTTAGTGAACGTGGCTGGCTTCGTATGATAGCGGGTTCCATCCTCGATACAGCTACCTCTGACGAGCATTTCGCGTAATCGAGTAATCGATAAGTCTAGTAAATGCATCTCAAACTGTGACATTCTGAATCGTTATTAAACTATAGGTCCCATTTGAGCGAGTGTAAAAACAGAATGAGTGTAAGATTACTGAATTTGAGCAGCTCTCCCATATCTTATTCGTGGAATGCAAGTGAGTTTGTTTTTTATTCAACAAACGTATTTTACCCAGTATTTGATAAAATACCATAATTGTTCGGAAGCGGTGCTATTTAATTACTCCGCTGTGTGGATGAGTAATGACTTTGAGGGGATTTATGTTGTTAATTTCAATAAGTTGAGTTATTAACATTAAAAAAGTGACTAATATGAATATGAAATGTGAATATTATGAACTCAACTCTAACTTCTCTGTGGTCGTCCGTTTTGTTTTAATAAGATATTCATGAGTAAATGAAATTTCAATCAGAAAGTTGGTAATTTAACATTTAAATTGTCTCTAAACTAAAGTTCACACACAATGTGAACTTCCTGAATAATATTCTTTTCGAGCTTTTCTGAAAATTTCAAGCATTCGTTGATAACAGTTGGGTGTCAAGCAATTTTTGTGAATACGTTCCAATGATGACCCTTTGGTGGCACCTTGTTTTAGCGTAGACAAGTAAAATCTTTCCATTTCATTATCCTAAAAATGACTCATGCGAAATACTTCAGTTTATTTAGTTCCAACAAGCTAAAATTTTGTTTTGACACAAAAAACGATGCGTCTATGCTGCTAATTTCCATTTGAAGTGATACAAAGAAGAATTCAAAGTGCTAGCTTCTCCCTTGTGTTTACTTTGGGGTTAATTTGAGCGTTTCCTGGCCTCATATGACATGAGTCAAATGGCTTTTCTAGCGTTTGCCTAATATGGAATGCGGAAATATTTAAAAAAAGAAAATGTATAAAGTATTTTTTCAAAATGTCGTGTATTCTGAGAGAAAGTATTCCGCAAATCGTAAGTCTGAAATGCTACGAAATATTTGTGTGTCAAAATTTTAGATTTTTGACAGGGGAAGACACTTTTGAGCTCAAAAACATTTTTTCGTTTTTCGAATAAGAAGAATTTTCTATAGAAGAAACAGGCCAATTTTGTCAAATCAGCAAAACGTAAACATTATTAGTTTTGTATTCAAATAATTAATTTTCAAGTAGAATAATTAATTTGGGGCCTCTTTTAAGAAGGAAAAACAGGCTTTTCAATAAATTAAGTATTCATTGAATCAGAAGCAAATTCAAAATAAAAAATTAATTGATTACTCAACTAATCTGAAAATCTCACATAAGAACAGCGGCGTCTATCATAAGTTTACCGCACTACCATAGAAATTATTACAGGTGCCTAAATAAGAAAATTAGAAAATATATGTCTCTAATAATTTTGTCAACCACTAAATCAAATATATTTTTAAAATAGAAACTTAATTTTCATATACGAGTAAGTGAAATTGTTCACCGCACTGTGCTAGAAGCTGTTATTACCAAATTGTGTCATGTTAGATTAGTAAAAAATTATACCTGAATTAAACAAATATTCTGCAGGAAAAGGATCGGTGATCGGTCTCTGAGAAATTGTTTCTGATTTTGAAGTCTTCGGTGGGTAAACTTTGTTAAATTCAAAAAGAATATATGTAAATATGTATACATGTATGTGGATGTGGTCCATGGTAAAATGGTATCCAAATAAGGAATATTTAATTTATTTATAATACTTAATTACTAAAATGGCAACTACGCCACACATAGAAAATAGTCACAAGTTTCGACAGTGTTTCAAAAGATTGGTTCTTCCAACATAGATTTGGTCGCTCCCTTCTGTGCCGACCATCAAATTCGTTATCCAAAAATTTGAGTCCTGGAGAGTTTGGGTTAATCTGCAGAACATACAATCGCTGTATTTTGATCCGCTTGATTGATGCGCTTTGATTTTGTGCAGCTTATGGTTCATGCAACGCTTATATTCTTCATTATCGACGATGGGTCCATATATTTTCAGAAGTATTTCTGATTCGAAGACTCCAAGCACTGATTAATCTGCTGGCATCATAACTATAATTCTGCGCCATAGAGGAAGACAGGTAAAACTGATGCCTGGTACAATTGTTTTTTTTTTATTTATCAAAAAAAAGGCTTCGCTGTTAAATCGCTTGCTTGGTCCATAGTAAAATCTGTTCATAAGCGATACTCCATCTTTAATCTCCAGTTTGACATCTTGAATTTATCTACCTCTCCAAAATTTTTGTTACTTGATATTTTATCGTCGAAATAAATAACTTTATTTTATCCTTATTTACCTTTCAGATTCCTTTGCTGATTCCTTTTTAATACATGAGAAGGTAGTAGTAATATATCGCAGTTTTCTGTCAATAATGTCCATATCATAGGCATAGGCAAGCAGCATTTAGCTTTTGTTAAAGGTGGTACCAGTCTTGTTTGCAGCAACTTTCATCATATTGAACTCCAAGAATATTTTGAAGAGGTTGCTCAATGATTTTTGCCTATTTTTACTGAAGACTTCGAGTCAGTTAGTGACGCATAAATTTCGCAGGAAATGCCGAACTTGACCATCGTCTTATACAGTTTTCCATATCGGATTGATGAGGCAAACTTTGTAATCGACGAAAAGATGGTATGTGCCGATCAATTTTTTTTGAGTCTTAGATTTAGCGATGGGTAAAAAACCGGTATTTTGTTAATTATTACACACAATAGGATTGACTTTTTTGAATACAGGACATAATATAGTCATATTGCGAACTTTGGGAATTCATTCCTCGGCCTAAATTGTTTTTCAGAGCTGGTACATATCTAAACGTGATTTAAATAGGGTTTAAACAGTCCCGCGGTAGGCCATCAGCACTCGCAAATAAAAAATCCTGTAGTGCTGAAAAATACCACCTTATTAAAAGCCTCTATGAAAAAGTTACATGACCTGGTTTCATTCACATTCTAATTTTGCTACTCAAAGGTCTTTAACTCTTATTTTTTTTCTTTGTTTGTATAAAGAAACTGTGTCTTTGGACATTCCATTCAAATTATTTCCACAATGTTGAAAGATGTTCACTTTTTATTCTTCACAAGCCCAAAATCCTTCTGCAACTGGGTTTTATTACAACAATACTCAATTGTTGTAGGTACTCGAATATAAAATAGCAATAAAAGCAATAAAAATAAAAACGTTCAAGATTGTTGTTTTGCAACATTTTTTGCGCTTTGTTTGTTGTTTCTTGAAATTCAAAACTTCAATGTCATTTTTATAAACTCCAAACCTCAAACTCAGTTGTTGCAAAGTCTCATCTACTTACCAATTTTGTGATCACGTTTTGTCCCTCATTCGTAACCCACCTCCCTCCTCTCTCTCAAATACTTAAGAGCAGTAAAATATTATTATATAGTTATAGTTTAAAAGAGCTTGATCAAAACCACATCGTATCTTTGCTTTTATTGTAACCGCAAAATAATACAGAGCGATGGATCATATGAAGTAAATAATCATTGGAGGTAGATTACTGTAAAGGTTTTTATCGCTAGTAGAAGATTCACATTTGGAGGCAGTTAAGGCTAACATAAATAAGTTTAAAATCTGACAAAGGCTTTGAAGCAAATGGTAGCTAGATGCAGTACAACAAAGTGTTGGATTTTTTTCAGAGACACTGATGGTTGTATTCCTTAACAATCTTCAGAAGAATGTTTTGGTATAGAGAGATAACTATTTTTCCCTAAAGAATATGTTTTCGATTTGAGACGGAAATGCTTAGTACTCATTTAAATTTTTTGTATCGTATCCGGAATAGACTACTTCTGAAATAACACACTTGTGGGACCGAACCGAACCGAATTATCAAAAGTTTTTTCAAACGCATTTTCCACCACATCTCGACCGCTTGCTTGATAAAATCGATGTACCGAAAGCCTTCTGCAACATTTTCATCGGTTCAGCAAAAGAAGATCCATTTGCAATGCAAAATTCGGGACAAATTCTTTGTTCGTTATATATATAAATCGCAAAACACACTTTATTGCCACTGAACAACCAAATAGTTCACTGCAAACAAGCTAGTAATAGGTCGCCCACAAACTCTTTGACAGTCCAGAAGACCGATAACGACAAAAATATTGTTGATAATCCCTTTAAGCGCAATTTTTAAAGGATCAATTCTTAGTACCTTCTTAACAGAATATGTACCAATAACAATATAAAAAGTTGTCTAAAGAAACTCATTAGACCGTGGCACGATGATGACAATACGCGACTATAGTGTATATGATCATGGTTTTGAGCCTTCCCGATACAACCACCTATCGTTCTTTGTATCTGGCAAACCTTCGACTAGCAGTGATCTACAAGT
Organism: Philornis downsi; assembly: GCA_019455685.1. Lineage (NCBI taxonomy): Eukaryota > Metazoa > Arthropoda > Insecta > Diptera > Muscidae > Philornis > Philornis downsi. Next base: position 2,975,924 of record JAHXMU010000037.1, read on the forward strand.
CTAGTGAAAGCTTTTTAAACTAGCGTTTGGAATCGTTGTTAAATTCTGGATCCTGTTGAGTGAATCTAAAAATAGAATGCGTGCAAGCTTGCTGAATGTGCGAAGCTCTCCCCACTCCTGTCCTGTTCATGGATGTGTTTGCTTCTTAGCGAATCATTGATCAAAATCTGTTAAAGTTTTTTTTGATTTTTTGCTTTAGAAAATATGTGGTTCTACAACAATATACCGCATTAGAACAATATTGGAGATAGCAATTAAAAGAAGCGCATTTTCTCTAGCGTTGATTGGTATAGCAATAAATATACCCAGCAGTTTGCCAGACAGCATTAAAACAAATTCTCTTACATCTCATGGATGAAAAATAGGAGAGCTTCTCACATTCAGTCAACTTACACGCATTCTACAAAATTTTTAGACTCACTCAACGGGACCTACAGTTTAATGGGGATTCCGAACGTCATAGTTAGAGGAGCATTGTCAAGACCTGTCGATTACACGAATACTCGGAATTTTGGTCAAGCACATTGAAGTGACCGCTGCTGACGATTGTGGCGGGGTTGAGCCCGCAGCACGGCTGGTCAGACAGCTCTATTTAATTTAATTTACAGAATTGTATTTAAGCAGTTAGATTTTGTAGTTAATTTTTCAGAACTATGCTTTTATAAACCACGAATATGTATACAAATTGGCAGAGTTATTGTTACGCGGTAGTCTATATTCTATATTCTATAGGCATTTTTACATTTCTTCCAAGCTCTTCCTCTTGTAAAAGAAAATATTTTGAAAGGGCTTTTATTCAAAAATGATATTTCATTCAAGAATCTCTTTAAAATTGGATAGAAAATATACCACATCGCTAGATTTTCTTATACGAGGTATAACAATGAAATATAATATTTTTCTTACATAAAGTCTCACCGGTCGCGCATTTGTTACACTAGCTTTCAAACCATAGCTCGCACACAGACAATAACTTCTGAAAGTTTTTCCAAATCTGAATGAATGGCATGCGACACTATACGAAATACACAGAGGTAATGACCTCATCAACTAAGTTTTGGAAGAAATTTGGATGATGCCGTCGACCTAAAATCCTCTTCAAGTAGAAACTGTTTGTGAATTCATTGCCAGCTGATGAATAAACGCAGTTGTCTATGTTCATTTGAGTCCTCCGGTCAACCTCGACGCAAGATTCGTCAACTCGAAGTCTACGAAAGTTGGAGTAAAATGGGTTCAATGCTCAACAATCCTTTTTTGTAACAATTACCAGTTACTGGTCAATCGTGACAGGCATATGTGAGAGAATTAGAAATTATAGATTTGACAGACGCGCCAAATCAAATCTTTTCCAAGTGATGGTGTCTACAGTAAGTTCTTTTCCTTATACTAAATCTTACGCAAAAATCACATTTATTAAAATTACTAGGGCGCCCCTATCATACATTAAGGGCAATGTATTAAGAAATATCAATATCAATATAAGCTAATGACTAATATTTACTGGAAATTTCAAGTCATGTGCGCAGTCTCAGTTCACAATTCCAAATATGAAAGTGGTTCAGTATGTTACTCGGACTGGTTAGCTTAGCAAAAATATACAAGGTTCGTCGCAATGTTTTCTTACAATTAAATTCTGTTAAATTATTAACTTATTTTAAAATAACGGGGTTTCTAAGTAAGGCGGTTCGATGTTTACCGACTTAAAAATCTAAGAAATACATTTCTTCCATCATATCGCGATACTGGTAATTTTAATACGTGCGACTAATATTTAAGATTCAGCTCATGGAAAGGATCGGTTGAATGGAGTTTGTTCTGTAACACTTTGTATAGTATAAAATATTTCTGAATCAGGAGATATTAAAGTTAATTCTTTTTAAAAATGATATCTAAATCGAAGTTTTAGAAATATTAAGCGGCCTTTGCATTAGACAAGTTTTCTGCATGAAAGACATTCCGAAATCTCTCTAATTTGTTTATAAGCTAGTTTTACTGTAATTTTCCCATCTTTTCGAAACCCATAAAATCAACTTCAAATTATTACGAATTATTCGTCAGGGTTGTTGTTGTTTAAATTCAGTGAAATTGAATTTATGATGAAAACAACAAAAAAAGAACAAAACAAAACACCCAAACATTGGCAGAAGAAAGTTTTAATTCATATTTGACCTAATTAACTGTCGAGTTGAACGTTTTCAAATCAAACCACTGACTGGCTGGTCGGTTACAGCAGAATCTAGAAACAAAGAGGAGAATGAAAACCGAACACAAATTTATCATTTCAATGAAATTATGCAAATTAATGAAGACTGGGGAAGAATACATATATTTGTTTTTTCGTACTACATATGAAGATTTATGCAAGATAAAATTGGAATTACTAAATTTAACTGACGAATGTGTCAAACAACCACTGGCGTTTGTAATAAGATTTTCAATGAATTTCAAAACGAGTTTTCAAAAGCCAATAATACGGCTATGCATACGTCGAAAATTACCATGCAAATCGTATACAAGTACTAAACTGAAATGCCAAACCCCCTATCGTTATTTCATTTAAATTTTATGGGACATTTATACAATAAAATAAACAACTGCGCTTACTCGCGTGTTTGTTTTTATAATTAGAATTGAAAAAAGAAAACAAATTAAAACAAAAAATACGTTGAATATTCAAATGGGGACACATGTAATACTCATTTTACATTTTGTTTTTCCAAGTAGCGAAAATCGACAATATTTGTACAGAACATGATTCAGAGAGATGTTAACAAATGACGTATAATAATAGTTATCGATTTACAATGACGACTACGAAGCACAATACAACCCGGTTCCGTTTCCGCATTCAGGTCAAGGTGATTGTTGTTGTCATGACGTTCCGTGTTTACCCTTGCCATAAACGTACATAAATACAGAGGTAGGGGTGTTGGTGACGCAGGAGTTAGTTGTTCATGACCTACAAAAATGGTACAGGTGCGTCGTGTTGACCGTGGTACGATTATTAAACCAATTATCTATCGTGCATATGGTCATGGGTCTGACACCCGGTAAAACTATCCATTTTTTGAGCCGATGACAATTCGATGACAGTTATAGATATTTATTTTCCTCTATTACAGTGATCTTTATATTATATTATTCTCCGGCACAACGACATTTTTTGTGTAGAAATTTCATAAAAAAGTTATTCTTTTGAGAGATTTGTTCATATAGCTAATAGAAAAAGTTTCGGTTACCGAGACATCCTTCCTGCAGAAAAAAACCTTTTAGACAGAATCCTCTTTCGTACTGACAAAGATATTTTTGGTTCCTTTTGGGAAAGTTGTCGATTTAGATTATATTCGCCGGAAACCTTACTGGCACAGAAGAAACCACTGCCTCCAATACCTCTATCGTACTGGACAGTCTCTAGGCTAGTGTACAAAACTCTCTAATTTGAAAGAAAAAGTTTGATTAGAGGTCTTTTTCGCGCGAAATTATTTTTCATACTCGTATACACGCGGAAAACGGTTTTGAGAAAAAGGTCTTTACTCTTATGGAAATTGTCAGACACAGAAATTTTTTCATACCGGAAATGTCTCTAACACAAATATACGTTTATTTTTCTTTTTTCCTCCTTAAGATATAGAAAACGACCATTTTCCTACAGAAAAATTTTCTGTAACGGAGATATTTACTTTTTATCGTGCATATAAAGGCTTTGATTTGGAGACTTTTTATGGAGGCTCAAAATGTCTTTAATCTAGATAAGTTTTGCATGTAGAAAACGTTTCCCATTTAGGGAGGTCTATCGTGTGGAAAATGTGGATAATTTAGAAATGTTTGTCGTGTAGGCAAATCTCTGTTTTATATTCATTTATGAAGTAAAAATTATCTTTTCTCGGTATCGGAGATATTAATGAAATTTTTTAATTTAGATATTTTTTTCCTGTAGAAGAGGTATCTGATTGAGTGACATTTTTCCGTGCAAAGAGATTGTTGAACAAGTTTTTGATTGAGAAGAGTTCTGTGTGATAAATATCTGGTGGAGAGACAGTTTTTGCCCAGAAAAAGTGTCTGATTTTCTTTCATACAGAAAATATCTCCTATCTAGAGACTTTTTTGTGTAAAAGAGATTTCTGATTTAGCAACTTATTTTGTGTAGATAATGTTTGTTAGTGAGAGACTTGTTTTCATGCAATAAAAGTCTTTTATTTAGACGCATTTTGCGTATAATTTTGCTATATTTTAAATAAATTGCTAGATTTAAAGGCCTTTTTCGTGTAGAAAGTCTACGTCCTTGAGGAGTATCTGATTATGAGAGAACAGATTTGGACGCATTCTTATTGATGTAGAAAAAGTTTGGATTTGCAGACTTTTTTCATGTAGAAAAATCCATGATTTGGACAGGTATTTCTCATATTGAAAAATATTATGATTTAGAAGCGCTGCCCCCCATATAGAAAAAAATTGTCCGATTGCGAGGCATGTTTCCTGTGTCCAAAATGTGCAAATGTACAAATACCTTTTTCCTAACAAAAAGAATTTCGTCCGAATCTGTTTTTGATTGCGTACAAAACTCCATGATTCATTAACGTTCCTCGCTCCGCTTGGATACCGCAAATGTTGTAATATCTTTGGAACAACTGCAGCCACTTTTTTCTGACTCGGTCACTGTCACAGATTTGCAGACCGGCTTTGTTATTTCCACCACAAGCAGCTTGGACTCAATACAGGTTTGTTACGCCGAGGAACGGTGATTAAATATTTTATGCAACTTTTTTCGAAATCAACAAATATTTTATTATCGAATCTATGAATGGCTGAATATAACAATAACACGATTACACAAAGACTTCGAACTACTTTTAACGTGAAACAAAGTCGATTTGTTGATTTGATAACAACAACTCTTTAGACGACAATTATAATATGGTTACCACTTTCCAGCTACGTTAGCCATATAATGAAAGACAAAAGCCAAAGTCGAAACTGAAATTGAAAGAAAAATTACGATTTGAAATGAAGGCAAACACCATTGTAAGTGACCGTATGGAAGTAGATTTTCCTACCATCATTCAAAATCGAAATGATAAACACATAGATAGGAGTAAAAGATTTGAACTCACATAACATACAATAGTAACGAAGCGATTTTTTTGCGATTTTTTCACAGAATGATTGACGATGGTCGTCATCGTAAGACTTGTGTGACAAACTTTAACTGAAAATGGTCGGCAACATGAACATTTTGTCATTTAACAGCCGTGACATTTAACGGAGAAGAAAAAAGTATTGAGTTTTTAACAGAAATTACAAACAAATGTGACCACAACCATAAATGAAACGGCTTTGGCCGACAGTTTGCGAATGAAATGTAATGATTCATATGAGGAACAAAGAAACGTGAGCGTCAATGGAGTGGAATGGAATGGGTGCCTTTTACTATCAGAAACTGTATTTCATGAATATCGGATATTGAGTTGTTCTATATATATAAATATGACAAATTTAAATGCTAACAAAAACTGAATTAACGAATTCGGTATTCGAAAAAAACTTCTGAATTATTACCAGAAAAGTTTCCGGGCCTAGATATATTTTCTATCATAAAAAAACTATGAAGCAGAATTTTTTTTAATAGAAATGTTCTTTAAGGTGTTGAATTGTCCTGTATAAGAATTATGCATTTCATTCATATAGATCTCATACAGATAATGATTACGGTTATACCACAAATAAACAAATGAATTTAAATTTTGCGTTAAAAACCAGTTTTTCTCTCCCTTCTTATAGACAAATAGACGACACAAACATATTAGTACGATTTATACCTGATAAAATCTTCCTATAGATCAATTTATATTAAAACAATACTTTATTAAGGAGAAGACGTTATCTTAATTTCAGATTCACACAATATATATGTATATTCTGCATTATTTTGTGGCAGATTCAATCTGGTTACAAATATATGTGGTGTAGACATATTTGCTAGAGAATTACTTTTTTTTTTTATAGATATGACGGTTTTTCGTCTATAGGTCAAAGACAAAAATTTCACAAATTTCCTTAAAATAAAACTTTTACTTGAACCATTTTTTTATAGGAAAACTTTATCTCTGACAATGTTTTCCCTTAGGAAAAGATCGCCTCTAACTCGAATACTTTGCCACAGAGAAAATTATCTTAATCTTATCTTAAATTATCCCTTATGAGTTTTTTTATTCTTATGACTTCTCAGTCATAGTTTGTCTCAAAAAAAAAAAAAAAAAAAAAAAAAAATAGCACTTTGCTTCAGAGAATATTTCTTAGATGAAAATTTGTCTATGACAAAGTTTCTTACAGGAAAACTTTACATCAAACGGTGGTTTTTATAGAAAATCTCATCTCTGGTTATACTTTAATATAGAAATCTTCATCTCAATTCCAATTTTTTTTATAAAAATGATTACGTCAGACATTTTTTATAGAAAAATTTGTGACAGACTTCACATTTTTATAAAAAAAAATTTGTAATTAACACCTATCTTAGATAAAATTTCCCATAGAAAACATTTGTCGTAGGCAAAATTTTCTTATAGTAAACTTTATCTCGGGCAAGATCTTCTCATAGAAAACTTTTCTTATGGAAATCTTTGAGGCAGGCCAATGTTCTTGTAGAAAACATTATGGATACAATTTGGTTTTGGAAAGCATTACTGCAGATAATATTTTCTTACTTTAAACAAAATTATCACATAAAAAAACTCTGTCAAAAAAAAAAAATTTTCTTGTAGAAAACTTTTGTTTTATACAAAAAAGAAACTATTGCAGGTAAAGTTTTCTTGTAGACTACCGTTATCTCATAGAAAACGTTGTTCTTATACAGAACACTTTGTTATAGGAAACTGTATCAAACAAAATTTACTTATAGAATTCTTTGTCTTAGAAGAAATGTTTGTTCGAACAAAAATTTTCAATAAAATCGTTTAATAATATTTTGTAGGGAAAAAATTTTTAAAGTAAAACAATTTTATATAACAACTATTTCGGTTTGAATGATTTCCTTTACGTTTTTTTGTATAAAAATCTTGTTCCAGATAACGTTATTCTTTGTGTGAAAATTCTGTGTGCATCATAGTTTTCTATAAGAGAATTTTGTCTGAAATTGAGATTTCTTATATGAAAATTTTATCCCTAAATAAAGCTCCCTGTAGGAAAATTTTGTCTAAAAAAAGATTTCTTTAAGAAAGCTAAAACAAGGAAAATGTTGTGTGAATTATCTGTGAGAAAGTGTTGACTGAGGCAAAGAAACTTGTGTGAGGTCAAGTTTTTTATAAGTAACTGTTCCCTGAGAAAACGTATAAAACGATTTTGTTCGCGTCCTACCACAAAGGTTTGTTCTTTCTCTTATTCAAAAACCAAGTTTTCATATAGGAAGACTAGGAAAGGTAAGAAACGTTTTTGTCACTAATTGTATTGTAAAATATTTTTCCTTCAACAAAAGTTTGTATGTCAAGACTTCGGACAAGAGTTTCACTTGGAAATATTTACCTCAGGAAAAATGATTTTAAAGAAAATATTGTTTCACACCTAGAGTAACTTTGATATTCATAGATCAGAATTCTAGAAATCAAAATGATTCTATGATAGTTGACGTAGTCGTGCTGTAGAAATCTCCACATCAGACAAAACTTTATAGAAAAATTTCTTGGTACAGAACATTGCCACAGACAAAATCTTCTGACAGAGAACTTTGTCTCAAAACTAATGTTTTTAAAAAATCTTTGCAAAGAATACGGTAGCTTGAAGCTTTGCATATACACATAAAATATTCTCATATGAGAATTCTGTATCAGACAAATTTCTCGTATAGAAAACATTGCAGTAGAGAAACATTTCTTGGCTTCAGACAACATTTTCTTAGACAATCTTGTTCTAGTCAGGTGACAGACAAAACTTTACCTCAGAGAAAACATTATAAAAAAATTTTTTGTTAGAAAATGTCTCCTTCATCTCAATCAATTAGAGGTCTTTTAAGGAAAAATTGCTCATAATCAGATAATTTTGCTGCTACATTTCACAAGTCAAATTTTCTTTCTGGTCTGATCAGATTCATTCAATTATTTTATCCTTTCTCAACAGCAGAAATGTTTGACAATTTCGCACAGAATTTACAAATGTCGTAGAAGGAATACCACCCAATCTTATCAGACTTCTCCCCAAGGGGGAAGTACTAAAGATTTTTATGTTAATTATATACAAACAAAAAAAAAAACTGCGGCAACAATAAATGCCAAAATTCTCTATATAACCATAAATGACATAACACGCGTCAAACATAATTTATTCACATACAAACATACAATCAGACGCACGTACGTATGTACTGGGTTTTGTGCGAATGATTACATATTCCCATCCATGTACAGCCCCTCAGGTAAATAACTTGTTTTATTACACCCAACACTGAGCAGCAAAGGAAAACAACCAACTGGACTGAATCAAACTGAACTGATGGCTTACAAAAGTTAAAAGTTATTTTTTCGACCAAATACAGAAATACAGCTAATATCATTTCTGGCCGACCCCAACAAGTAGCGATGGTGGCCAATAAGACAAAACAACAACAACAACCACAGTCAGATCCAACCATGTTTGTTTGTCACGTTTTTAAGTTTGTGCCATATTTGGTGACCGGCAAACACCCCGGCCGCAACAGCAACACCAACCACAACAATATAAACATAAAAGTGAAATGCGTGGCCGCATCCGTGCCTGAATATGTTGTGACTCAAGAAAACTACCAAAGACCAATAAAGGGCTTAGCGGCTGTCGCTTGTGCTCCCTACCTGTTTGCGTGAGGGAACACAGTTAGGCCAAGGGAGAAAACTTCTTTAACTTCTACGTACGATGCCTCCCTTTAATATTTGCTCAACAATTCCGAGAGTTGCGTTACCTGACTGCTAAGTTAATTTACATAATTTGGCTTATTTACCGATGCTGACTGACAAAGGATACTTAAGGGGCGTTTTCTTGTATATTTTTGCGAAATGTTTTCGAGCAGCGGAAGTTAACACGTTTACTTTGAAATTGCCTTCATTTTCCAACTTTTCGCTAAAAAGGAATCATACTCTGTTCTCCCCTTAACCCTGCGGTTATTTGATTCATTTGATTGAGGCTTTTACTTTATTTGAGTTTATTTTATTAAGTTTATAATTTACTAAATTTTTATCAAAAAACAAACAATATCTATCACTTAGATTGCAAATAAACAAATTATGTATCGAAAGTAAACAATGTCGATTAGAGCTGCAATAAAAGGCGCCTTGTTGGCAAAGGGCGGGGGATGACTTCAAGTTAATTATTCATCGTTAAGGAAGAAGGCAAGTCGAACATTACATTGCATTTAAATGCAGTTTCTGCAATTAAAAAGAGCCTTTTTCTATAGGAAAAATATGTCTGTGTGTCAGGGACTCTATACGAAGAAAGTCTCATACACAAACACAGGCAGAGACCTTTTCTATACGAAAGAACTCTCTTTTTCTATACGAAAAAGATATGACACAAACAGAATCAGCCAAAAGTTTTTTCATTTCAATACCAACATTTTCATACTGAAATTCTTTTTCAGATTGAGACTTTTCTAGAATTTTTTTCTGTATCAGGCTTCGTTTTCCTACAGAAAATGTTGTCTTAATTAGCAATTATTTTCTTAATTTTAAGCTGGCAACAGTTTCTTATCAGAAATTTTCTATGAGTCGGGCAATACTGTCCTGTAATAAATTAATCAGACAAAATTTTCAGCCGGATTTTATATAATCGGAATTATGAAATTCTTTCTTAGAGATAAAGTTTTTATAGAAAACATCTTGCGGATGATAAGAAATGCTTATAGAAAATATCATCTGAATATTACAGAAAATATTGTACTTTATGTATATAATATTTTGTCTGAAAATCTTTTTTTTTAGGAAGTTTTCCTAAAAGACTAAAAGTCAGAATCAGAAAAATTTAACTGGCTGAGGTGATGTTTTCCTATAGCAAATTTTCATTTCATTTGAATATTTGACAGAAGCAGACGAAATTGTGCTGTTGAACAATTCGTGAGGTTAAAATTTGTCTGAATCAGCAAATTATTGCTATTTTTCCAAACCAAAAAAAGTTATACTTTTGAAATTCTCCAATGGAATCCATACTCTGTGTGACACTTCCATTTTACTTTCGAAGTTTTTTAATAGAAACCATATTCTGGGTATACAAAAAAAAACTGTTTATGAGAAAATTTCTGCAAAATATTTTATTTTATTTTATTTAGGCACAATTTTGTTAAAAATTTACAAGTAATTTTGTGAGTGGAGAGGAATATTGCTGTGACTCAGATATCGTATTGCCAAGAAAACACAATTTTTCTTAGAAGATCACTATTTTTTTCTTTCCCACTCTGTTTATATATTAAAAGGTATTTTAATTAAAATATTCCTCTGCCCATGTCTCCCATGTGGCCACAATTTCTTGTACTTCTTTTTATAGTTTTGCTCTAATTAATTTCATTTCAACTTTAACAAATGCAAGAAAACCTTAAAATCTCCTCATACTTCACCACCTCTTGCTAACGATACAACGTAAGGTGTTCGCCCGCCCGTACCTGTCTGCCTATCGGTTGGTGTTGCGGTGATATGGTAAAACCCGCTCTCAGCTTACTTTGAAGTGATGGTTGAAACAATCCATTCGTCCGTCCGCTATCTCGTAGGTATAACTTCTTAGTTAAAAAAAGTTGTTATGATGCGGTATAATTTGACCAAGTTTACTTTGCGAACATAGTTATTAGTTCGACCATATTTCTGTTAGTTGTTTTCACACACACTGTACCTCTGTTATAACAGTTTAGTTATATCATACAGTGAAGGGCGAAAGTAAAACAACACAGTTTATTACCATGTTTCGGCTATTATTTGTGCGCAGTTTTATCAT